>JAHXMU010000658.1:2778046-2898046 GCA_019455685.1 Philornis downsi
GATGTCGCCAAAACGTGAAATTACGCTATCTGAAAACTTCTCATGCAGTAAAGCTAAAATCGGTCGAGTGGAATCACCTTTGAATCACCACTTTTGTAGTAACTTTTAACTATTTCTATGCGCTCTTCTGTTGTTAAGCGATCCATATTCGTAAACGACAAACCTTTCACTTAATAAATAACACTTTAGATGACTGGTATTTAACAGCTGATAGCCTTGCCAAGACGGCGGTTTTGAAACCACTAAATGGATAACCCGTTACTAACCTACAAAAATGATTTATTTTTTATATTGTTTTTTTTTTTTGTCGTTTTTCATTTTGAAATAACGCCTGTGAACAGGTTATGACAAATGGTTGAAAGAGCGGGTAAAGGTGACCCATAATTATGGGCCACATTTCATATCAAATTTCACCAAAATTTGTATGAAAGTTTTCTTTGGAATTTTTCAAATTTTTTGGATTTTTTTTAGCCTTCTTGGCTGATTTTTTGTGTTGTTATTACGATGCTAACCTGCATTATCCTCTCAGCAGTATTCTCATTGATTTGCAGCTTTTTAATTAATTAAGCTGTAGACCCACTTCAGTGAACTCAAAAATGTAAATGCGCATAAGCTCATCGTGGATGTGGGAATTCCTCCTACATTCCATTTATAAGATGACGGAAATTTATTTTTTTAGATCATGCACCATTTTTCTCCCACATTTGATTTACATCTTAAAGTCGGCATAGGAATTTGATAAATCTGTAAAATTCTTACAATTCTACGTACATTGTGAAGTCAGTGAAGAATATTACCATTGGATATTAGAAAATCCAAGTTTTTGAAGGAAACTAATGTGTAAATTGTAAAAGAGGAAGAGGATTCCTAACACATTTTCAACATATGCATTAATGGAGCTCTCCCCTCTTTTCGTTTGTGCAATAGGAGTATATGGTGTTTTTCAGTTAATTTATGAGTCTGTACTAATAACCATAAAATTTTTTGTTTCAGTTTTTCATGGCATCGACGGCGGCACATTTCGTGCGATAAACAAAATATTCCTATGATACACATAAAATGTTCAAAGGTCTTCTCTGTGAGTTTTTTTTTGCTCTCGTTTAACGATAATGTTCATTTTATGTTGATCATCGTATGCTAGAGAAGTCTTTGTTGGCGATGAATACAAAAAGTGTGCAAAAATTGCACAAAATGGTTTATTAAAAAATGCACATGACTTATTATTTTACTATGCCAGGAATATGCAGGCATATATATGTGGGATGAACACATACATACATGTCTATACATATGCCAGTATTCATCAGTTATCCTATATTCAAGTTTATCAGAAATACTGCCACTTGTTTTTACATTCACACATACGTACATACTCGTACGATATACAGCATATATGTACATATTGACATATCCTCTCACAAATTCAATGCCTGCTACATGTGCTTGAATGACACTCATACATACATAACGTAGCTAAAAATGTTCTCTAGGACATATCGTAAATATAAACATCAGATGCATTTACAAAATGCTCAACACTCATTCAGATGACACTGCGGTGCTCTGAACATCAGTTTAGCACATTCGAAGCAAATATGCTCACATCGACTTACTGCAGCAGGGGGTCCTCGGCAATAACGATGACGAGGAGGATAGTAAATTTGCAACGACTACTTAAAATTGATGAATATGCAACTTTTAATGATATGTCAGCTATAAGCTAAACTTTATGGTATACAAATATTGCAGACAAGAGTGTTTTGCATGTATTTGTATGTGCAAATATGTTGAAGATATGGAAAAATATACAATTCACTACTTGCATCTAAAGGGCGTTGTAGAGGTGGAGTGATAAAAGTTAAAATAAAATATTCTTTTCAACGAATACTTTACTACTTTATTGATATGTAGATGACAACACCATTGGCATAACTTGCACTTTTAAGAAATAAGTGCCAAGAACAATTTTTGAAGTGGTTCTGTTGCAGGGTTTAGCAAATAAAATCCATTATTTAGGCATAATCTTGAATGCTTTATTTGTCATATATATATATATAAGAGTTGTGTTCAAAAAATAAGATGCATTTTCGTTTTTCTCAAAAAATATTTATGCATTCATCAATTTCCATTTTATATCCCTCATAGTAGTCCCCTCAGATATAATACACTTGTGCCAGCGTTTTTTCCAATCCTCGAAGCAGTTCTGATGTGCACTTTTTAGTATGTCCTTAAGCTCTCTCAGCGATTCGGTTTTTATCTCCTCAATCGTCGCAAAACGCCGTCCTTTAATGGGTTTCTCCAATGGGAACAATAAAAAAGTAGCAGAGGGCCAAATGTAGTGAATATGGTGGCTGAGGCATAATAGCGTGTTCATTTTGGCCAAATAATTTTTCACAAGTAAAGATGAGTGAGCAGGTGCATTATCATGATGCAAAAGCCACGAATTTTTTTTTCAAGTCCGGGTATAATATCAGGGTAAAAATGCTTATTTACCGTACGAACCTGTGGTAAGAACTCCTGATGCACTACGCCATGGTAATTGAAAACATTTGATCGAATGGTCCTGACATTTGATCGAACTTGGCGTGCTTTTTTGGTCTTGGCTCTCCTGGACTCTTCCATTGGGATGGCTTTGGGCTTTGATTTCGATGTCATAATCATATACCCATGACTCATTACCAGTTATGACTTTTTAAAAAAATCTGGGTTATCGTTGACGTCATTCAACAATTCCTGAGCGATGCTCATGCGATGTTGTTTTTGGTCAAAATTCAGCAATTTTGGAACGAACTTCGCTGTCACACGCTTCATGCACAAAATTTCTGAAAAGATTGCATGACAAGAGCCAATCGATATGTCGACATCCTCATCAACATCTCTAATTGTGATTCGACGATTCTCCATAACAATTTTCTTCACTTTCTCAACATTTTCATCGGTTGTTGATGTGCTGGGGCGTCCAGAGCGAGCGTCGTCATTCACGTCGCCTCGACCTTCTGTGAAAAGCTTGTACCGCTTGTAAACATTTTTTTTTTTGACTCAGAGTACTCTCACCGTATGCCACTGTCATCATTTCAAGTGTTTTTAAGCACTTAATTCCATTTTTAACACAAAATTTGATGCAACTTCTTTGATCCGATAGTAGAAAATCACTTAACACGCAAAAACTTGTCTTATTTATGCTGCTCACAAACAAACTAAACATGCTATGTTGATGGAACCGTCGACATATTTTGGAAATGAGTGTACCAACATAAAAAAAGAAAATAATAATCGAAAGTCGAATGTACGTAGACCGCGAAATTTGAAAATTCACTTCATTTCTTGACCACACCTCATATTTTGAATTGGTTCTGTTACAAGATGTAGTAAAAAGAAGATAATTTTTTTTCATGACGTTGAAGGCTTTTTTTTTATCATAGTTAGAATGATCAAATATATGTATCTGTGGTCACAACCCATAACAGCCTAAGTCTGTTTTTCAATATTTTCAGTACAGGAGTTTAAAGTTTTGAATCTTCACTGAAAATCAGGAGAAGGTGTTTTTGGAAAGCTTTGCTACAGATTCCAAGGAAACGAATTTCTTTACTTAGTTGTTAACAAAAAATAGTTGTTTATTCTCGCAGTCAAAAAATATTATCGAAAAAGACACTTAGGCTCTTATGAATTGTTGAACGAAAGAAAGTCAAAAAGTTCAAGTTGAGTTAGGCTATTATTCCAGATTAAATAAAAAACTTTAAGTTTGGAGAAAGACCTTAACTCAATTTATGTTTATCAAAAAACGAAATTGTAATTCGGAATAAGAGCTTAACTCAAGTTAGGAAAATAAAAGTTTTTCTTTATTTGTTTGGATTAATGACTTAAGTTGATTTAAGCAATGATGAAAAAATAATGTTTATATTTGTTGTAATCCTAAATTGACTTCGGCAGTTATGCCAAAACAGTCATTTAGAAAAATAACTTAAGCTATTAGGTTTTTTAGGATTAATTGCCTTCCTAGAAGAGATACAAACATGAAAAATTTAGTGTAAATAAATTTAGATACGCTGAATACGATGGTGCTAATAACTCAATTGTGTCCTAACTCGAGTTAGGCTGTTACGGGTTGTGACCACAGATATATCGTTTTGTTTGAAAACATGTTGCCATTTTGAAGGTAATTTAATTTTTTAAATTTTTTGATTTGATTCTATTATAAGATGTAGTAGAAAGAAATTCATTATTTCTTCATGAATTTTTGTTGAAGACTTTGTTTATCATAATTAGAATGACCAAATATGCACGGTTTGGTTTTATAACTTGTTGGCATTTTGAAAGTAGTTTCATTTTTTGAATTTTTTTTATTTGATTCTATTATAGGATGTAGTTAAAAGAAATGCATTATTTTTGCATGTCATAGAAGGCATTATTTATCATAATTACAATGATCGAGTATACTCGTACACCGTTTTATGTGATAATTTGTTTCCATTTTTGAGGTAATTCCATTATGCCTCTCTCATAGAATCCCTTACCTTCATTGATGATAAGTGGGGGAAGTTTATTTTCCGAAGTTTCTTTTAGGGCGAATATTTTGCTAGCAAAATCATTTGCCACAGGCAGGAATATGTGGATATCACATGGCGTTAAGTTTAGGCTGGCTAGATGGATGCCTAAGAATCTCCTAACGAAGCTCTCGTACTTATTACCGATGTGTATGGCCTGGCATTAACCTGATGGAACACTATTCTTCTTCTACAGGATGGCGCACGAAACGTGTTACTGTCAACTGTCAATTGTTAATGCTAAAGGATTTTTTTTTATTCAGAACTGCGCCAAAGACGTATCTGTCTCAACAGCATTTAGTTCCAGCAAGATGGAACAACTGCACACATATCCAGACCGGTTATGGCGCAGCTCCAATGAAAATTCCCAAACAAATTAATATCCAGAAATCTCACTTTTCACTGGTCATAAAGCTCACCTGACCTGACTGCAAACAGACTTTTTTTATGTGGTTACGTCAAGCAAGTGGTGTACAAAACGAAACAAAGGAACTCCACTGAATAGTAGCAGCCCATTAAAAGAATAATTGAGACGATCCTGCAATGAATAATTTTCTGATCAGGTGCGGCATATGCGTGAATCACCATGGAGGTCATTTACGGTCTATCGTATTTAAAACTAATTAGCTACATAAAATATTTTTGAATTTTCTTTACATTGAGCATCCATTGAGCTTCTTATTGTATCCAGCCTTATTTGAGTCATTCCAAAGGGTGGTTTTTGCAATATGCAACTGAAGTGAACAATTTGAAACTCCTGGGCAATTAAAACTGTGCTTAAATAACGGTGGACCTTCACCACTCGCATTATTCTACCGACATTTTCGACAGCTGGCCTTCTGCGAGTAGAGTGTGGTGCATCTTTGACATAAAAATTACCGAATCGAAAAATTATGCGTGTTTGGATGGAGATATGGCGAATTTTTTCTGTGCCGATGCCCATCTCAAATAATATTGAGTAAAGCAATCACAAAACTGAGTAGTTTTTCGAATACGATGCCTTAGTTTTCTAAAGTCATCTAGCATAATCCGATCGCACTTACATAACGCTAGATGCATATTACTGTAGTTATATATTGGACAAATAATGGATTACTTTTCGCTCTATCTTACATCGGGGTTGTCCGATCGCAAGGCTTTTAGCTGTTAAATACCTGTCACCTGAAATGTTATTTACTTAGTGATAGGTAGGTTTGCCATTTACGAAAATGGATTGTTTAATCACCGAAGATTACGTAAAAATAGTTAAAACTTACTGCAAAAGTAGTGATTCAAATTAAACAAAATTTTCCTCAGCGATGAAGCTCATTTTTCCTTCGCTCGTTACGTCAACAAACAAAATTGTGGCTTGGAGAACACAGAAGTGATTGTGGAGAAGCCACTGCTTTCGGAAAATGTAGGTGTTTGGTGAGCATTATGGTCTGGAGACCTTATTTTTGCAAAAGCTACCTTAAAAGGATCCACTGGTGCAATCAATCCCAAAACAGACATTTAAATGACATTGTATTTTGTAAAGCATTATAATGAAATATAATTTTGATCAGAATCATAGCTTTATATGGGGTTTTTTATACTTTACGCTTGCAATCGCTAAATGGAAACCCTTATGTTTGAAAAAATCCAAAGAGTTTCAAAATCGACATTTTGTGCCAATTATGGTTTGAAATATGTGTTTTGCGCGTCTGTATGCATTACTCATACATAATTTTCTGAACTAATATTGCTTGTATTCAGATATTCAGCCTGCATCAGCTCCTAAATACGATTTAGCTCGAGGAAAACATGCCCGATGATTGGAATTTGATTATCCTGTGTCCTGTTGTAAAAACTATAGCGCGTGTCAGTCTTTTATCCATTGCTTATAAGGTTCTATCGAGTGTGATATGTGAAAGACTAAAGCCGATACAAATTGACCTGAGTGGACCATATCAATGTGGCTTTGAACCTGGTAAATCAACAACTGACCAAATATTTACGCTACGACAAATTCTGGAGAAGACCCAAGAAAAACAGGTCGACACGTACCTCCTTTTCGCCGGTTATAAAGCTGCCTTCGATAGCGCGATATGGCAAAAACTGTATGAGGTCATGTCCGAGTTTGGAATTCCTACGAAACTTATACCTCTTTGTAGGATGAAGCTGACTGACACGAAGTCTTCAGTAAAGTTAGGCAAAGATCTTAGCGAGCATTTTTACGCCAAACGAGGATTTTGGCAGGGCGACGGTCTATTGTGCGACCTCTTCAACATACTGTTGGAGATGTTTACGAGGAAAGATGCAGTTAACACATCTAGTACCATCTTTAATAAAGATATGAAGATGACATAGACATCACTGGCAGAAAACTGCAGATGCGAGATGTTACTGCAGTCTTCTTAAGCATCGAGAAGGAAGCACTAGAAATAGGTCTGGTGGTAAACTAGGACAAAACAATGTTATTGGTTTCAACAAACAAAGAGTCTACTCGTTTGGGATGCTGTGTGAACATTGACAACTATAATTTTGAAGTGGTGGAAGAATTCTTCTACCTCAGTTCCGCTGTCAGTAAAACGAAAGATGTCAGCATGGATATAAAGAGGAGAGTATTGCTTGTTAACAGATGATACTATGGGCTAAACAAACGATTCAATGATAAAGACCCCTCTCGACAAATAAAAACCCGACTGCACTAGACGTTGGTTATACCTGTCGTGTTATATGGCGCAGAATAATGACGCAAGCGGATGAATCAGTACAGGCAGTTTTCGAGAGGAAACTACTCCGGAAAATATATGGACCCGCCATCGTTAACGGAGAGTATCGGCCTCGCGTGAACAATGAGGTGTGTGACCTATATGCCGACATCGATGTGGTCAAACACATTAATATACAGCGATTGCGTTGGCTGGGTCATGTTGTGCGGATGGACCCAAATGCTTCGGCACTGAAAGTTTTCGACAACGAACTCGATGGACGGCGCAGAAGAGGGAAGGACCAGGATTTTGAAATACTCGAAATTTGGTGTGAAGAATTGGAGGACAACTGCAGGAGATCGAAGCGCTTGGAATTATTTTCTACGGCGGCGTATAATAGATAAGGATGTCTATTCCAGTTGCCACTTAAGAAGTTTCAGATAGGAAGCTTTTAGTTATGCATTTAATCCATTTCACTATTAAGGTCATGCTAACTACTTCTGTCACCCCAAAAAGGGGGACCGGAAAAGTGTCAAATTAACAACAAGTCATATACATCTACTTAAATATATGCGCCTGTACGTTTTCATAGGAACAAAACGGAAAAACAACAACAACTCTCCATATGTAAACTACAAACTCATGTACGTATATTTGTATGTGTGTAACTTTACACACACATACTATCACACATTAGTTTGTTTATACATATGCACAACTTATTGTCATTTGACACACTTTTAACAATGTACATGTACGATATACATATGATGGGACGGAAAACTTCCAAGTCAGGAGAAAGGATAAAAGATGGAGGAATTCAGGAGAAGGATCATAATCTCTGTAATGTGTGGCGGAAGGGGGTAAACGGGGCAGATATTGTCAACGCATACATATGCATAACTGTGCGTTTCTTATTTTCCTTTTCATGCATTTGCTGACTCACTCTTATCGCTTTTGTGATGCGATACTGAGTCTGGCTAAAACCGATTCTGAGCAAGGGAACGGTAACCGTTACTCTCACTCTGACGGTCGAAGTGGTAGTAGGACTAGGAATTGGTACATGGATGTCTGTGAAGCATTGGCTTTGGTTGACATGCATTATAGCTATAAATGTGTGTGTTATGTGTATGTACGTGTATGTAAGATGACAGACAATCCACTTACAACCATTAACTTGTAGATGTATGTATGTGCGTGTGTGTGTGTGTGTGTCTGTGTGCGCATTTTTGTGCCATGTATATATGCAATTTGTTAGTTGTAGTGAATTATGGAAATAAACAGAAGTGTTGTTGTAGTAAAAAGAATATAAAAAAAAGGAAGAAAAACAAATATAAAACTGAGCGGCCCCAAGAAGATGCATGCCTTAATACAAAGAGAAAATGAGAGTGACAGCTGTTGAGGTTTTTTAAGTCTCAGATAAGTGGTGGTGCTATTTTTTTACAAGATCCAGCCGAGAAAAACAAATTCACAAGAGCCCATCAAATGTTTAGAAATTCTGGAAGTGGCAGATAACGACTCACCGCAGACGCTATAATGTCAATGGAAAAAAAAGTTGGAGGTGTAACAGAGACTAATGGATATTTTACAACTGGTAAAGTAAAAAGAATTCAAGAAGGGATGATACCTTGCAATGCTTGGAGAGTAGCAACAACAGCTGAAATATTGTGTAGATGAAAGAAGAATGGAATACTCTTTAGTCACAAAAATTCGATAGTGCACAGGGATTTGTAGCACGACTGATGTACCAAATATGGTTCTACAAAACTATCAGCTGGCATAATATAGGGTGGGCCATATGAGTGTTGGCGATTAAATTCTTCAATTTCTCGGTAACGCGCGGCGCGGAGTGGCAGGGGGATATGTTGTTCGCTGCGCCGCTTCCTGGAAATTTAGTCGCCATGGAGCCGTACACGGGAGTGCAGCGTGCATTTTGTGTCCGAGCGTATTACGAAAACAATAAATCAGTGATTACTGCACGACGTTTGTATCGGCATGAACACGGTTTACACGATTTAAGTGAAGTTCCAAGCGCCAATGTGATACGAAAATGGATCAGAATGTTCGAAACAACCGGCTCAACAGTACCAATTACGGTTCGTGGTCGCCCAGTTTCTGCAAGATCAGCCGACATTGTGGAGCGTGTTCGGGTTTCAGTTCAGCGAAATCCGCAACAGTCAACACGTAAGAGAAGTCAGTCTTTGGATGTCAAAAGAACAACTTTACGACGAATTTTGAAACGTGATTTGCATTTGAAGGCTTATAAGATTCAGATAGTTCAAGAATTAAAACCCGATGATGCCAATAACCGACTTAACTTTGTCAATTTGATGCTAGAGCGGTTCAACAATTTCAACAACGTGATTTTTAGTGATGAGGCCAATTTTCACCTTAATGGCCATGTGAACAAGCAAAATTGTCGGTTCTGGTCCGAGACTAATCCCCGACGCTTGCATGAACGTTCACTTCACAGCCCTAAGCTTGTCGTGTGGGCTGGGATAACGTCAACCGGTATTATTGGACCATACTTTTTTGAGGACGAAAGAGGGCATGCGATGACGGTTAGAGCGAACAATTTTTGCGACATGCTAGCAGACTTTTTGGTGCCAGCTTTGCAAGAACTTAAAGGCAATACCTCGAGGATGTGGTTTCAACAGGATGGGGCCACATGTCATACGGCTAGGGTATCCATAGAGCTGCTGAAAAATGTTTTTCCTGGAAAACTCATTTCGAAAAGGGGGGATATTGAATGGCCCCCACGTAGCCCCGATCTCTCTCCATGCGATTATTTTCTATGGGGCTACCTCAAATCGGTAGTCTACGAGAATAATCCGACCAATTTAAAGCAGTTGAAGAGGAACATTATTCAGGAAAGTAACAAAATACCGAGGACAACTTTGCAACGAGTTTTCCAAAATTTGCGACTTCGGTTCCAAGAGTGTCAAGCAGCCGAGGGAAGCCATTTGGACAACATTATTTTTAAGTCTTAAAAATTCTCATGCTTCTACTTTTTAAAAATACAAATATATTTTTTTTATATTTCGTAGTTTTTTTTTTTTAATTGAATGTTTAAACCGCCAACACCCTTATGGCCCGCCCTGTATATATGGGAAATTTAGAAAGGAGAGCTTATTTGTAAACGAATATCGCGTTTCAACAAAAGGCTGCTATTGAGTGTCAAAGTTGACCACATCGGTTCGGAAAATGCTTTCAGAAATTGTATCCATTCCAAACGGCGACCAATTTTGATGCCATTTCAAGTTTAGAAAATATTGACTGAGGCAAAAAAAAAAAAAAAAAAAAAAAAAATGAAAAACGGCTTCAAAGATATCCACATTTAGTGACAGAATTAGCTATTTTTACTGAATAGAGGGTGTATTAATTTCTCATTATGTCTGCAACAAATGGAATTGCTCACCTGAAAGCCCATATAGTGAACATACGTTTTTTGATCACAAAAATATATGCCCATTTACATCCTTCCCTGTAACTATTGAAAGAATGGTATAGACCGATCTGTTTGAGATAGAATTGTTTAGCACTAATACGTTTCATAGCCGTAAGTGGGCTATGATAGAGGGTGTATTAATTTTTCATTATGTTTGCGACACCTGAAAGCCCAAATAGCGAATATACATTTTTTGATCATAAAAATCTATGTCCATTTACATCCTTTCCTGTAGCTATTGAAAGCAGTGCAGTTTAGCACCAATACGTTTCATACTAGTAAGCGGGTGTAAAAAGTGGCAAATTTGACTTGGATGAAAATGTGGAATATCGCTTAGAAAATTTTCTTTTACTCCAAAGACCTCGCTAAAAGCAGAGAGTCGGACTTGAAATACGGCAGCAATTTTGAATTATGAAATGAAGAAAAGAAATAACGCTAGTGTTAGATTTATAGCTATAAATTCTTTCTCTCAATGCTTACTGTTGAGTTCCAGTTATATATACCTTAATTTACGCAACGGTCAGAGTTTTTGACTGAATATATGTATAGTACAGGAGTATATATAGAGTAAGGGTTATCCGTTTATTGCGGTTTCCGGTTTCAAATCCGCCGGTCTGACTAAGCTGTCAGCTGTTAAATACGTGTCGTCTGAAGTGTTATTTAGCGAAAGATTTTGCCATTTACGAATATTAATCGTTTAACAACCGAAAAATGCGTAAAAATAGTTAAAAGTTACTAAAAAGGTGGCGATTCAAACTTGGGCTTTCAATCCAACAAAATTTTCTTTGGCGATGAAACTTATTTCTCACTCCGTGGTTACGCCAATAAGCAAAATTGTCGCATATGGCGCTCGAAGAACCCAGAAGTGATTGTGAAAAAGCCGTTGTATCCCGAAAAAAAGTTACTTTGCAGCACATGTAGGATATCTTGTAAGTTAATAAAAGAAACCCATTTCCAAATGGCCAATACTTATCAGACGCCTGTAATATAAATTGTTGGAGAACCTTGTAATAAAATTGATAGATTTGCAAGTATTTTTTTGTTCCATTCAAGTCCAGGCACTTTAACCCACATGCGTTTTGTGCCTTACGTAGCATATTAATATAATGAAGTATATTAATCATACGCTTTCAGTTACGGTTTGTATTTAAGTTCACTTTAACCCACATACGTTTTGTGCATTACGTATACGTACCATACAAATATAACGAAATATATTAATCATACGCTATCAATTACTATTTGTATTTAACTTCACTTTAACCCACATGCATTTTGTACGTTACGTATACGTAACATATTAATATAATGAAATATATTAATCATACGCTATCAATTACTATTTTCATTTAAGTGCATAATTTCCTTCATCATTTGCCCTTTCTACCACTTATGTACGTATTTGTGTAGGGTATCCCTAAAGGGATAATAACAAAATAACAACGACGAAACCCGTGTGTGTTATCGTATGTGATTCCGAACAAATTATTATTTAGCTTTTCATGTCAGCAACGATTGAGAAATGCTCATGAAACCTAAAGTGTCTCATTTAGCCAGTCAACCTCAAAACCTTAAATTTGCCTTTCAAAATTAGCAAATGAGAAAAAAATGCCGTAATTGAATCTATAAGTTTTGTTTTTCATCTTACTTCACAGTCCATAAGTAACCCTTTTGCTCATGTGGAGCGTGCGTTTCCTATTTCATGACCCTCTTTTTACGCCTTTGTGTGTGACAGGAATGCTGGCGGATAACGAAAGGGACAGAACAAAGTGAAGAACACAAGATGTATGGGTTGCATCTTAAGTTAAGTCACGTTCCAGTGTTATGATTTGTTTCAATATTAACAATTTCTGTTGTTGATGCTGTTGGCTGAAATGACTGAAATGGGGTTGATGATAATAACGCAGCAGGGGATGTCGTCGGGGATTTTGTGAGGTTGAGTTGTTGGCTGGACCTGCCCGTGGGGCATTTGTAATGGTCTCATTAAAGCTTCATTAAAACTAAAAAAAAAGAAAACTTATATGAGGCCATGGTGCACTGTTTTCAGTTGAATTTATGCTGGTATGAGAGCAAGCATTTTGTTTGATGTTGTATTATATTTCTCCGCTGTTTCCTCACCCATTATGTGGAATAATTTTATTTTGACATCTGACATTGTTTTTTATATTCAATCATTAATTACAATTCACAATACACTTGTTTCGACATGTGTATATTTAATTTCTGCTTTATGAATTTTTTTTTGTTTTGTTTTTTTTTTTTGTTTGCTTCCCCTGCGTATTTCGCTTTTGACCTTTTTGATGGACAAAATGCTACAGGCACCCCGTAGCTAATATAAATCTCAAATGGTAATTTTTATGATATAATATTCACGGTACATGTGTGTGTGTGTGTGTGTGTGTGTGTGTGTGTGTGTGTGTATTGTGAATTCTTTATTAATATTTAATAGATTTTTTTTGCTACAAAGGATTTGGATGATGCTGAGCATTGTATGCTATACTATTCTACATGAATGAGAGTAAAGATGATCAATTACCCGGAGTGATAAAAAAATCTAAACAATAATGTTTGTTGTCAATAGTGTATAATATTTCGATCAACCTCAATCCAATGGCATAAACTGATGTTATTTTCCCCCCCTTTTGTAATTTATTAGCCTGTATAGCTAACAATTTGGAAAGGAAAATAGATTTTATTGTGGGACTGACTGTAGCAGTATGACGAAAACGAAGAACTATTTAAATACTATCGTCTTCTTCTTAGGTGGCGATTGGAATAGACATCCTTATCCTTAAGCACTTCGGTTTTCTGCGCTTCTCCTCCAATTCGACACACCAAGTTTCAAAAGTATTTCAAAGGTCGGGTTTTTCCAACGGAGTTTTGGTTGCTCTCTTCTGCGCTGTCCATCGAGTTCGTTGTCGAAAACTTCTCGTGCCGAGGCATTTGGTTCTATCCGCACAACATGATCCAGCCAATGCAATCGCTGTATATTAATGCGTTTAACCACGTCAAAGTCGGCATAGAGCTCATACAGCTCATTGTTTATGCGACGCCGATACTCTCCGTTAACGATGATTGGTCCATATATTTTCCGGAGTATTTTCCCCTCGAAAACTACCAGTACTGATTCATCCGCTTGTGTCATAACCCAGGATTCTGCGCTATATAACAAGACTGGTAGAACCAACGTCTGGTACAATCGGATTCCTGTTTGTCGAGAGAGGGTTTTATTATTGAATCGCCTGCTTAGTCCATAGTAATATCTGTTAGCAAGCAATACTCACCTCTTTATCTCCATGCTGACATCATTCGTTTTGCTTACAACGAAACCGAGGTAGATGAATTCTTTCACCACTTCAAAATTATAGTTGTCAACGTTCACACATCGTCCCAAACGAGTAGACTTTTTGTTCGTTGAAACCAATAACTTTGTTTTGTTCTCGCCTACCATTAGACTCATTTTCGTTGCTTCCTTCTCGATGCTTGAGAAGGCTTCAGTAACATCTCGCAGTTTTCGGCCAATAATGTCTATGTCATCTGCATATGGGAGTAACACATGGCTTTTGTTAAAGATTGCACCAGTCGTGTTAACTGCGCCTTTCCTCATAAACATCTCCAACAGTATGCTGTCTAAATCCTCGTTTGGTGTAAAAAGGCACGCTAAGATCTTTGCGTATCTTCACTGAAATCTTCGTGTCAGTCAGCGTTAGACTTTTACGCTTCGTAGGAATTTCAAACTCGGGCATGGCCTCATACAATTTTTACTACATATTTCACTAAATAAATAACACTTCAGATTACAGGTATTTAACAGTTGACAGCCTTGCCGGATCTAGCAAATAAAATAGAAAATAAATAAGCATTTTTTTTTATTTATTATTTTTTTTTTTTTGGCATTAACATTCAGTTGTTAAACTCTTCGGAAATTTGTATCGGGAAAGAATAATAAACGCAATGAATTACTTGTTTATTAATTTGTTCACAAATTTGTTTTGACACATATGAGATTTGCAGAATTTCTTTAATTTAATGCCCTCAACATCTTTAAATGAACGAAGCTATAAAATTACTTAGTATCATCGTAGTTTTCATTGGTGAAATAAATCTCTATACAATAATGGAATATAAATAAGTTATGCGAATACAATTAATAATGATTGTCATCTTGATGAGCTTTAGTTAATATGCCCGCCCACATTATGCTATCCTGTGTTATTAACCATTAAAACGTGTGAAGGTTATAAATGATTTAATGCAATATCATCATATTAATAATCATCATCATATTACGTTATAAAAGTATTATGTGAGTTAATCCAATGCAAAGCTTGATTAATATTTATCAAATCAGTACACAACAGTTGTATGAACACCACAAAGAATTTAATAACCTGCTGTCAAAATCAAAGGGGATAAATTTTCATATGAGTTATTATTTGTATGTATGTAATAAAAATATACTATATTAAATATGTGGAAGTGTGGAAAAAAGGATTTTGAAAATTAATTAATTAATTTTTCAGTGTTCCTTAATTTCTGGGTGCTCCTCTTATAGAGTTATCAGTTTTTCGGTTTCAGAAGGTAAAGTTAAATAAAACACACATAAAACTATGATTTCGATGAAACTTTTATTTCATTATAAAGCTCAGATCTTGCCATTGTGCACGAAATACAATGTCATTTAAATGACCGCTTATGGATTCGTTGCAGGATATTGGATCCTTTTGAGGTTCCTCCAGCGTCATTTTAATTTTTTATTTTTTTTCAATCATTTTTCATTTCAATCATTTTTCCTGATGCAATGGCTTTCCACACAATCACTTCTGAGTTCTCCGAGCCCCATATAGGATAATTTTGCATGTTGACGTAACTACCGGGAAGGAAATGAGCTTCATCGCTGAAGAAAATTTTGGTCGATTAAAAGCCCACGTTTGAATCACCACTTGTGTAGTACGTTTTGACTATTTTGACATGTGCTTCGGTTGTTAAACAATGCATATTCGTAAATAGCAAATTTTTCACTAAATAAATAACACTTCATATGACAGGTATTTAACAGCTGACAGCCTTGCCAGCCCGGCGTTTTTGAAACCATTAAACAGATTACCTTAAACAATTTGTTTAGAATGAAATTGCATTTCTTATTGTTCTCGGAGTCAGTTTCTGAAGACGAAAAAAAAGTAAAAAAGAAGTATTTTCACAAAGTCGATGATAAAATATATATGAATTGATTATAAGATTGGTATTAAATTGATTGGCTATTAGAGATTGTTTGATTTGTATAAAATGCAGGGGGATGTGTTAAATTTTTCATTAACTCCCATAGCTTAGGACGGTTATTCTCAAAACAGATCTCCGGGAGTTCGTTTCGGTACTTCTGTATAGGATTTGTAATGCAGAACTCCTCACCCTCGCAATATGGCATTTCAAGAAAGTACTAGAGTTGTCTGTATCAAAAATTGTTAGAGTGATGTCTCATTCACTAATGTTGGCAGAGGAGAAGTTGTACAATATTCTACATCTCTGTATTAAACATTGTCGGAAATGATTTACAATTGTCATTTTGTTTTTCTCTTCTTGCAAGCTGAAGGTAACAAAAGTAGTTTTAGTTGTTAGTCAGCATTAGAAATCTTTGATAATAATAATACGTGATTTTGTAAAGGGTGATTTTTTAATCATGTTTTTCTTTTTTTTAAATCGAATAAAACACTCAAATTTGGATCATATATTAAAATTTTTTATTGGAAACGATAAATTGGTCTTTGCCATTTAATTTTTACAGATAATTTCTTGTAAATGATGGCACCGTCTCAAAATGTCCATTCGGAAGGTCCAACTTTTCGCCACTTTTTCGAGCAATTCGGCCTGTATTTCATGAATAACGCGTGTTATGTTATCCTGTAAGGCTTTAATAGTGTTCGGCTTGTCCACATAGACTAACGACTTGATATAACCCCACAAGAAATAATCAGGAGTCAAGATCTTGGAGGCCAACTCACAGGGTCAAATCGACAGATAAGCTGCTCACCAAATTCATCCCTCAACATATCCATTGTTTCACGAGCAGTGCGTCAACCAAGTTCAACTCAGTCAATTGGGGCAAAAGAAAAAAATCGCGTATTATGGCTCGATATCGTTCGCCGTTGACGGTAACGTTTCTTCCACGGTTGTCTTTGAAGAAAAATGGACCGATGATGCCACTAGCCCATAAACTACACCAGAGTGTCGTTTTTTTTTCGGGATGCATCGGTAATCTATGTGTGGCATGTGGCTGCTCATCACTCCAGATGCGACAGTTCTGCTTATGTACGTATCCGTTCAGCAAGAAATGAGGCTCATCGCCGAACATAATATTTTGATAAAAGAGCGGATTTTCGTTCAGCTTTTGTAAGGCCCATACACCAAAAATTAGACATTGTTGTAGATTATTCGTCATTCCATGATGAAATGACAGAGTATACTGTACACTTTTCACTTTGACAAATGACGTTTGGACGCCATTACCAACCAGTGCTGCCAACCTGAAAAACTCAAATCTTAAAAAATCACCCTATAATACAAAATTTTTTTTATATTTTTTCACCGATGTTATAATACGATAAATGCTTTATATTGTTTTTTGATCGATTTTATATACAAAAATATTTTTCAATAAAATGACAATTATTATCAATCATATATTTAGTGAGTCTCAAAAGATATTATTGTGGCAACTGTTGTGACTACAGTATGAATCTACTGTATCACTTAGTTGTTTGTTTCCTAATTGTGTTCAAGGTTCAAGGTCAATTGTTGTGTTGTGAATTTAATTAGCTTGTTTGGATAGTTGATGCACATATCCTGAACTGATCGATTAGTGGTGTCCGAAAACATCGTAGACATCCCAGTTTTCCGATTACATTTATCCCATTTTGTACTGTTTTGCATCTTTCCTCATACCAGCCAACCGGAATTATCCCCTCGACTTACTTAATGTCCCTTTCACTTCGGCGTGTCTCCCTAGCGGACAGTCGTGGAAGTCCTTCATAGCAGTCAATATTTCTCGTCGATCTTTCAGTATCACGTACCCATCGTTGTCTGATGCATCCCCTGAATCCTACTGGTTGCGCCACAACAATTGGCAGAGTTTCGACGTATCAACCTCAGATTTTGGTGCAAGCCGATGCGTGGAGAAATATTTGATAAATGTCACACAATATAGGCTTCATACGTATGGTTTATTTATGAACAAAAGTCAATACGCAAAGTTTCATGAAATTCTAAGGTTTTCTAAATCCTTAGAAGAAAATTGGACGTTAGACGGGGTAGAAATCGAGATATAGGAAGCCACTACTGGAAATTGACATCGGAGTCAAAATTAACTAAAGAACGAAATATAACTCCCATGAACAAGCCATGAACAAGGATATGCAAAACATTACTTTAGGACTTCAAATGGCGACGCTATACATAAAAATCAAAAAGATCGATATTTAAAGGGCGTCGTACAAAAAATTACTTTTACATTTTTGGAATAGTCTGGGACTAATCTTTAATCGTAGGATTAGACTGATTAAACAGTTTTTACCGTTTCTTACTTTATGGGGACTGCATAGAAGCCGCCCTACGATGCTACACCTTTAGCAAATTGTAATAAGTAGGTGTCAAAAAAACATTCATGGGATAAAACCCAGCGAGTTGACACAAGTTAGCGATAAAAATAATTATGTCAGTTTATGTTTTGTATAATTTTGTTCGGCTCGAAATCATAGAATTAAATTGAAAACAATGATGTTGGTATTGTTTCTGATTTTTGCCAATAGACGGCGTCATCTGTAAGTACTAATCGATCCGGCCATAACCTGAATCTTAAGATATTCAGACTTAGATATTCAGGCTTAAGATATCCAAGCTTAGGCATATGGTAAATATACCGCCTCGACACAATAGTGATTTTCTTTTGACGTCATATTCTGTTGTCTATGTGAATATGTATGATTTTGTGCCATATAACCGTCATATGCGGAAAGTATTGGTTTTCTTCTTTCAATCGAAGAAAACGAAAGGTTTTTCGTCTTCCTTCACGCGGACGGTCGTCAACATCAAAATCACCGTCTTTAAAGCAACGGCATCAATCTCGGCACATTGTTTCACTTAAAGCAGCATTTCTGTAAACGTTTTGAAGCTTCTCGCAAACAGCGGGAACTTAGTTGCGCACCTAATATATATAGATTTCCCAATATTTCGATTGACTTCTTGAATCATATTCAGGGATATTTAAACATTTAGCAAAACATTATATTATAACAAAGAGTACGAAACATTCAACAAACAATAATTACATTTAAGTATCAGTAAAACGTCCTAATGAATTGCTTGTGTTATGTTAACCACGTTTATGATTTTGAGAGTCTGTCTTTGTTACTTCATCAATAATAACTCCTAAACTGTACACTATATCTTGCTTGCCACACATTTTCAAAAATTTTGGGTAAACGTAAAAATGCGGATATTCTCCAGTCATTTTTTGAAGGAGCTCGTCCATCGCCATAGTTCCCAGAGCTCGGAAAAATCTGGGACTTCTGCACAAATCGATTTGTACACTTGAAAAGTGTATGGATATAGCTAGCGATGCCTTTGAAACGTGTACAAGGAATTGAATTAATAAATATAAAATTTAAAATTTCTTTCTAATTAATCATCTATCATCTAATTTATCATCTTTATTGACGACGTTGTATGTTACGGAATTAGGTGATTATTAAACGTGTCATTTGGTGTATAATTTTATTGTCCTGTTGTTACCGAAAGGACGCCTCCATACATGATAGAACAATTTGCCAGCTGAAAAGTGTATACAAATATGTATGTGTTTTCTGATTAGTATGTTTTTTAGTTCATTAATTATATTGCTGTCGCATTGGTTCGATGTTACTTATTTTCATTATCGCTTCATTTATGTCAAAGCAATGTTGCGAAAAGTGGTGGGGATAACAAGAAAAAAACTTCTGTGGCTCAAAGGGCTCCCAGTTATTTAAGAAGACTAAGATGATTGTTCATATGTCTATTTTCCCTACTACATATGGAGTTCATACTGGCTACAATAAGAAGCAATTCCAACTAACGAAAATGTGGCTCAGCATAATATCAATTTGAAATATATAAAATAAAAAGTTTGCTAAAATGCAAATAAACTCTTCTTATCTTGCAAAAGAGACGTCTGATCGCGAATAGAACGCACCTATAAGGTTTCAAAATAGTTTGCCAGATATAGCACTTGAAAATATTCATAAATCGAGAAAGAATGATTCAATCGCAAAAATGCTCAAATTTTCGAGTATCCAAGAAATGTGGAGAAAGTGTTACAGAGAATTATTAAACGAGTTGCAAGTGAAAAAAATCGTCAAATTTACCAATATCTTCAATCCCGAAAATTGCCAAATTTTGCGTGCCAAAGGATGCTTTCACAAATTGTTTTCAAATAAAACAAATTCCATTGTAGTCAATGAATGGGGTATTGGAGAACAGTATGTCCGCTATAACAATATGTGTACTGGTACAGCATTATTTCGCATATCTTTGTAATTAAAATTCATAATTTCGTTTGCTTTTCTAATACACTCAACATGTCAATCTCTACCAAAATGATTTCTATTCGGTCATATTGTAAATTCTTCCAAAAAAGTTCCAGAAATTGATAAAACAAACGCAAGATATTTGTTATACATTCAAATTTATTGTATTGTCCTCGACGTAGGCCCTTCCAAGATATGTTATGTTAACGTTTGATCCAGATGAGTTGGAACTTTGGAGTTTAGTTTTCGAGGCGAATCCTCTGTTGACTGAAAATGGCTACCTCGAAGTAGTAATTTGGTTGGTTATTTGATGATATTTGTTGAGTATTTGGCCAGAAATTTGTTCACAATGATAGTCTGTAAATTATAGTTCCGAAATTCGTGTCCAGATTAGTATAAGAATATGGGGTTTTCCGACCAATTTGTTTTCTCAAACGCAGCATAACCCAAAAATAATATTTTTAGTTTACTGTCTGATTTTCTGACAAGAATTTCAAGCGCTTAAGACCGCGATAATCGAAGAACATTTTTAACACTACCTTGTTTTTTGATTCCTGCGATAGCTTTTTTTCTATCAGTTCAGTTGGAAGGCGCCTTTACGATGTTTGTTTGTTAGTTTCGATATCAAACCCGTAAACATACGTTTCGACACCTGTTATAATACGTTTTATAAATATGGGTTTGGAGATGAGCCATTGTAGCATATCTTCAGCGACCTTTACTTCATTAAACTTTTAAAGAAAACGCAGACGTTTCGTGTCTAGTAGAGAGGCAACGTTTCAGCATTTCATACCAAAAAAAATTGATGGTTGTTTGTTGATTTCGATATCAATGATAGGTTTTATAAATGTGGGTTTGGAATTGAGTCAATGTAGCATATCTTCAGCGGCCTTTGCGCCATTAAATTTCTGAAGAAAATGAAGATATTTCGGACCTAGTAGAGAGGCAACGTTTCATCATTTCATACAAAAAAAAAAAAAAAAATCAATGGTTGTTTGTTGATTTCGATATCAAACTCGTAAACCTACGTTTCATCCCCTGTTATAATATGTTTTATAAATGTGGGCTTGGAATTGAGTCATTGTAGCATATCTTCAGCGACCTTTACGCCATTAAACTTCTGAAGAAAGTGCAGATATTTCGGACCTAGTAGAAAGTCAACGTTTTAGCGTTTCATACCCAAAAATATCTTATTCTTTTGAATGCGCTGTATGACTCATTTTCATGAATTTGTAATAAAATTGATTCACCATAAGTTTTTTCTAAGTTTTCAGCGATTCAAAATACGAAATTCGGTTTGTAACACAGAATTTGAGACAAATTCTTTATTCGATAGTATTATTCATTGTAAAAACCCAAAACCCATTTAAGATGAGTAAACAAACTTAATGACAGATCGTGTTCAAACTCTGCATCAGTGAAAAGGACATTTGTATCGCCTCAGCGACAAGAAAAGTTTTGGCAATACTTTTAAGCGTTCCTTTTAAACTTGTACAGCTCTGCAACAACTTCAAGAAGATCATATTTAGGCAATTTCTTCTGCGATATCTTATAAGCAGCAACATATATATAATGGACGGATTTTTAAGCCAATTTTGTTATCAAAAAATTGTCTATCATCTTGCTTGTAATGAGTGAAAAAAATAATAAAAATATATAAGAATAAAACAACATTTTTTGAAAATGCAATGTTTGAAAGGCTCAATGAAATGAAGAAATGAAATGAAACCTAATATAATGTTTTGGTTTAATCGATGTTGTACTAATTACGCTAGCATAATAATAGAGAGATTGTTAGTGTCTTCATTTTAGGCAGTCAGATTTAGGCAGATTTTTTGCGATATCTTTTAAGCTGCAACATACGAATATATATAATGGTAGGATCTTCAAACTAATTTCGTTATCAAAAAGTTATCTATAATCTTGCTTGAAATTACCCATGCTTGTTAGTGAGTGAAGAAAAAAGAAAAATATTATAAGAATAAACAGAAGAATAAACAACACTTTTTTGAAAATTCAACATTTGTAAAGCTCCATGCAATTAAGGCCAAACTCTCTCAATGTTTCTCTAATGAGATTTAGTATAATGTTTTGGTTTAATCGACGATATACTAATTAATTCATTACATGCCATATATTGTTATTAATTTAATTAACACTATTACCTAATATTAAAGACCTTGTTAATATCTAAATTTTACTCGTACAAAACATATGATATAATATTTGCACAAAATATTAATTAGCACAAAAATTGGCATTGTTCATTTTGGTAAAGTTTTAAAATTAGTTTGGTTTATTGCCTTAATCGTATTTTTGCCCGAATGTGTGGTAGTTTAATTACGGATATCATTTTACATCCTCAACGCATAAGTAATATTTATTATAAAACATGTAAACATCGTTTGGGTATGCACATGCATGGCTGGCAATACGTATGAGTGATATTTATAATATATGTAGCAACAATTAATAATTACACGCACCAGTCACTGTCAATCTCATAATTAATAGCACTCATACTTTATATAGTTCAGTTTGTTTATTATTTCATTAATGTTATTAAATTTATTGTCTAAATCCACATGGTTGCACAGTTCATAGTTACAGCTCGTTGGAATTATTGCAAATTTTAAACATAGAAAAAAAAAACTGCATAATGCTACAATGTAATTAGGTCAATCATAAAACACTAGCCGAGCTTTCCCGCAGCCGTTGTACCCATATGGCCTGAATAAGCCACATGTTCATGCATACCATACCAGCATGATATGTGTCAGGGCAATCTGACCATTTCCGTTTGAGGCATTGGTGTCATTTGTAGTTTTATCAAATTGTCATTTGACATTTTTCTTATCTTTTCATATAAAACAAATGATTATATGATGTGTGGTATATTATTAAAATTGTATTATGTTAATAATGTTATGCAAACATTCGTTGAAATCATTCATAGGCATACGCATATACATAGAATGGAGCAAAAAGTTAAAATAATTGCCAATTAAATTCAGTTGAAAGTCACGTAAGTTCATTGTTATGCACGCAACTAATTCGCATTGGATTATAGAAATACAAACAAAAAATATTTCACATCAATATGCATCACTAAATAACTGGAATAAGCAATGAATATTCAATTTTCGGAATGAAATAATTTCATATACATATATGTATGTACGATATATCATTGTATTATGGCTTCTAAAGCTTTAAAGTAATTGGTATAAATAGCATTGTGAAGATAAAGGATTAAAGGCAATGTATAGTTTCTCCCACTAACCAAACCCATAATTCAAATAAATTTCTAATAATTCCAATGACGGATTATGTTAAACTGAATTTGTCAAAATATTACTTAAGTGTTTGACTTTCATCAATAATGGAATATTGATATTTTCGCAAACTCTTTTCCCTTTTCAATCGGTGCAATTAAAATTTATATTCAGAAACAAAGCAACTGCTTCCGATGTCATCCCCTGTGGAATTCATACAAGTATAACCCAGCTCAGGTTTGTGAATCCAATTTTAAAAAATTTCCAGTAAATTACAGTTTATTAAATCTGCACTTTATGATGTGGCAACAAAAATGTGCCACTCATTTCCAGAAGAATTGGCCTTCAGAAATAGATTTCCCGACATATAATTCCATTTCCCAAATCTGCGAGATGTTACGAAAATAACAATTCAAAACTAATACATTTCGAAAGAAAAAAAAACGCAAATCTTAATGTTAATGTTAATATTTGATAGTTTCGATTAGTTCAACATTAGAATATAAAGGGTGGCGGATAAGTAACGTTAACGGCGACTATATTGAATGCGTTCCTGTGCATCATTTGGTTTCAACCCGTGAACCAATTGCATCTTCTATGGGGAAAGACGTAACGTATGTAAAATTCTTTGCAAAGACCGCCTGGACATCTCTAAATGATGAGAACGTCGCCTGATGGAAGTTCAGGGGTTTTCCTCAATACTTTTGCACTCGAGCAATGGTCACTTCATTTTGAACTGCCCGAGGTCTTCCAGCACGCGGAAGATCACAGACGGCTCCTTGCTTCAAAAAACGCTGAACCAACCGGTAAATTGTGGGAGCGCTAGGAGCATTTCGAACATGAAAGAAATTTCGATATGATGTGAATAATCGAATGCTGACTTTCAAAGTAAAATTGAACAACTTTGGTTCTTTGTTCTGTGCTGAGCCTTTCCATCATAAATTTCCCAAGTATTATTTAGTTAATTCTGTAAAGTGACGAGAGAAAAAGACTTAAACAAAAAATGTATTCACTGTTCAAATCTTAACGCTACTTATTCGCCACCCTGTAAAATATGCCGTTTAATTGCACATCTAGTAGACGTAATTCTGCCAATGAAATTGGACTGCATTGGCTGTTAAAATGTCGCATAAAAAAAGTCTTCTGTGGTTTCTTCATAACTTCTAAGTGAAACATTTCAGCAAAATGTAATTTTGCTTTGCTCATTGTGAGTTTATTTAGATTATATTTTGGCAAGAAAATTGCTATTTGCTAACCATTTTCTGGCACCGAAGCATATGTAACTCAGTTCGACTGATAGAAATTTCTGCTATAGTTGGCTATAAATTTCATTTTGATTGATATTGGCAATATTAGCAAACTGGTGTTCGGTTTCATCCAGTGCCAGTGGGTATAATAATGGAGATGGGTCTAATTTGGGGGGATTTTTAATCGTAGTTTTTTTTTTTTTTAATTGAATAAAACACTCAAATTTGCATCATATTTAAAAATTTTTTATTAGAATCGATAAATTGGTCTTAACCATTTAATTTTTAGAGGTAATTTCATGCTAATGTTGTCCGCGGCTCCGTCTCAAATTGTCCATTCGGAAGTTCCAAGTTTTCATCACTTTTTCGAGCATTTCGGCCTGTGTGCCACGAATAACGCGTGTTATGTTATCCTGTAAGGCTTCAATAGTATTCGAATTGTCCACATAGACTAACGAATAACTAACGAATCAGAGTGTTGGCAACCCTGTCGGAACAGACGTATATTTTAACCTGTGTCTGCTTATCGCCGAGAAAATTCAAAAAAAAATTATAATTTATACTCAACAGTTAAAAGCACAACGTTTATATTGTGTTAAATAGAGAGCAGAGATTTTGATGCAATTGGAGAATGCCTGGAAAAGCACGCAGAAGCATAAAAATAAACAAACTAATTTGTGATCAGTGTAAATTGCAAATTAACGAAGATGAGGAAGAGTGCATAGAATGTGATAAATGCGGTAAAAAATTTCACTCTCAATGTACTAAATTAGATAAACGTCAATTTGATTATCTGATGAAAAATGAGAATGAGAAAAATGTCACTTGTGCGTGGGAGGCGAAGAAGGTCTAAAACAGGAACTTAATGAAATCAAAACAAAACTGGCAAAACTAGATCAGCTGTCTGTTATGCATGAGACAATGCAATACATGTCTGCACAGTATGATGACATCCTCAAAGGCATGGCTGAAAATAAGAAAAGACTAATGAAAATTGAAAAAGGAAACGTTATGTTGAAAACGGAAATTAAAGAACTTAAATCGTCAATTAAATTGCTTAATGAGAACCGTGTAAGATGATTGCATCATTAGCGGATTAAATATTCAAAATAATGTGGCTGCTGTTGACTCTGTGTTGGATTTAGCAAAAAAATTTAACGTTGAACTGGATGCAGAGAAGATTGAGGACGCTTATTTCCTTAGGAACAATAAGACTGGAGACAAAAAAACCGTTGTGGTAAAATTTACTAACAAATTTGTTAAAGAAAAATTAATGTCTGTCAAACCGAAGTTGAAAATGAATGAATCTACCAACTCAGTATTTGTTAACGATTACTTAAGTAAAGAAACGATAAATCTGCTGAATTACAGCAAGGCCTTAAAAAGTGTGGGTTATCGTTACATTTATGCTAGAAATGGAAAGGTCTTGTATAAAAGAAATGAAATTTCAAGGCCACAGATTATACATTCGAACGATGATGTGGACAAACTTTTGCTTGAAGCTACAACTACTAAACAGTGGAAAAATAATCGGCAAAAGACAACTAGACAGAGTGATGATGAGGCTGACTGTGATGATGATAATCCTTCGTCTTATGTTTCTCCTAATTGAGTTTACTTGGTATTGATCGTATTTTATTTTATATATAATTAAAAAAAAAAATTAATTCAAACAATTACTTTAAAAGCATTGCTAATTTTAACAAAAGTTATTCTTGTATTAAATATCCCTTTTTAAATATTATATCTGTGAACATAAGAAGCATCTCGTCCATTACAAAGTTCAATCAATTCAAAACTATGATTTCCAGCCTTTCGAGACTGCCTGATGTTATTGCAATACAGGAAACGTGGTTCCACAGAGATTTAACTCAACTTTACAATTTTACCGGTTATTCAAATGTCCATTGTTGTAGGTCTGATGGATATGGGGGTACATCAATATATGTCATTGATAAACTGAAATATTCAGTAGACTATTGTGTTAGTAGAAATTTTGTTGACGTTATTGCCATTTCGTTTGATAATCTGAAAATTGAGGGAAAGCAATTAAGGCTTTTATCACTCTACAGGTCGCAGAAATGTGCTACTATTGACTTTGTATCCATTCTTGATGAAATACTGGGCCCACTAGCAAGTAAACCTATTGTTATAGTGGGAGACACAAATATTGATTTGTATAAAAATGAATCATTTAACGAATTGGAAAACATGTTCCTAAATTATGATTGTCATAACTGTCACAAGCTAATTACAAGAGTAGAATGTAATACGTGCATTGACCACATTTTCAGCAATATCTTCTGGACAATTTCTGTTGATTCAGTAGAATGTGATTTAACAGATCATAACATAGTGTGTTGTAAGATAAAATGTAAGATTTTGGCCACAGAAAGTATAGAGAAAACGAAAAAGCATTGTGATATGAATAAAGTTAAACGTTATTTGCAAATTAATATTGAGCCAGTTTTAGATACTTCAGAAGATCACGCAAATAATCTGATAGGTGTAATCAATAGAGCTATTGCTTACTCAACTAGTGAGACGAAATATAAAAAACAGCTTAGATTTGCTCTTACTCCCTGGGTAAATGCAAATTTACAGAGTTTGATTTTGTTTAAGAAGAAATTGCTTATTAAAAGAAGGAAGGCGAAATCTAAGAAATATGATGAGCTGTTAAAAGGTATTAGTAAGGTAATTAAGGTAGCTAGTGCGGAGTCTAGGAGCAATTATTATTTTGACAATCTGAATAAAGTTAATAATGATCCGAAAAAATCTTGGAATTTTTTAAACACTGTTTTGGGACGTAATACAAATAAGGAAATACAGATTATTACAGAAGATGGACGAAGAGTTGTTTGTGATCAGGAGAAAGCTGATCATTTAAATCAATATTTTGTACGGTCTGTGGAAAGTTTGAAGCAAGAAATTATGATATTTGTTGATGATAATTGCAACATATTAAGGACTTTGAGGAGGAAATCAAGCAAGTTTTCGCTAGATTCATTTAATGAAAATGAGGTTATTGACGTGATTAATAACCTTAAGATTAATGCTGCGCCGGGATATGATGGTATTATGTCGAAAATAGTAGTTGAATGTAGTAACTATTTGTCTCCAATATTAATGACCATATTTAATAGAATAATTGCAAGCGCAAAATATCCTGATAGTCTGAAAATCAGTAAAATTATTCCTATTCCGAAAATTTCAAAAGCTATGTTTGTGGAAGAGTATCGTCCTATTGCAATTTTGTCTGTAATAGATAAAATTTTTGAAAAATTATTGCATAAGAAGTTGTTAGATTACTTAAATCAAAATGAATGTATGTACAAATATCAGTTTGGATTTAGAAAAGGATGTGGAACTGAAGAAGCTGTGATCAATGTGGTGAACTTTATTTGTGATGGTTTGGATAGTGGTTTTCATGGCGTTGCAGGCTTGTTTTTAGATTTTTCTAAAGCATTCGATCTTGTGGATCATGATATACTGCTGGAAAAACTATCATATTATGGAATTGTCGGCAAGGAATTACAACTCTTCAAAAGCTATTTATGTGACAGAAAACAATATGTACAAATTTGTAAGGCAAAGAGTGAATTAGTTCATGTAAAATCAGGAGTGCCACAAGGTAGTGCTTTGGAACCACTTCTGTTTTCTATTTATTTAAATGATTTAATTAATTTGAAGTTGAATGGTCGGTTGTATATGTTTGCAGATGATATGTGTTTATTTTATCCATATAAATATGATCTAGCTTTAAAAACCATGATGGAGAGAGATGTGTCGTTAATTTTTGAGTTTGTGAGAATAAACAAATTAGTACTTACGCAACCAAAACAAAACTAGTTCGATTTAGACCACGCTCGCATGGAATGGAAAACAATTTCAGTATTTTTGTTGATGGTATGGCAATCACGGAAGTTTCTGAAGTTACAAACTAATTTAACCTGGGAAAGTCATATCACAAATGTTAAGAAGAAAATTGCTCCTGCTATTGGCATTTTATATAAATTAAAATACATATTGAATAGAAAAACTAAGCTGCTTGTTTTCAACTCACTTGTTCAAAGTCATTTAAATTATTTGGCAATCATATATGGTCACAAAAATACTGTTGCTTTAAAAAGTCTACAGCGCATGCAGAATAAGGCACTTAAAAATATTTTTGATTTACCCATCTCATACCCAACCTTATCGCTCTATGAGGATATAAACGTTCCTGTATTGCCTATCCGTGGAATACATCTACATCAGCTTGTTATATATGTATATAAATCTTTAAATAAAATCGGATGCAGAATGATTGAATTTACACAGAATCAAACTAATTTTCGCACAAGAAATTTTAATAATTTGAAAGTTGTAAGGTGCAGATTAGAGACCACCAAATAGCGTATAGAATATTTGGGTAGTTATGAATATAATAATTTACCAATGACCATCAAGAATGTAAATAATATATCCACATTTAAAAAGAATGTGAAGGATTATCTAAAACAAAATTTGCAGATGCTTCTTATGTAATTAAAATGTTTTCAAAAAATTATGAACTCAACTAATTAATTAACAGAACTCATTTGTTATATTTTTTACTTGAAATTATATATTGTAGTTAACGTATACGTGAAACTTGTTGCCAGCATGCCTCAATAATGCCTTCTGGCGCTGAGGCCAAATATTATATTGTAATATATTGTACTGAATTTTTAATAAACCTCGTAAGAGGATTGTTTTCAAAAAAAAAAAAAAAAAAATTCGCATAACCCCACAAGAAATAATCAAGAGGCGTTAAATAGCAAAATCTTGGGGGACAACTCACAGGGCCCAATCGCGAGATATGCTGCTCACTAAGTTCATCCCTCAACATATCCATTAATTCACGAGCAGTGTGGCATGTTGCACAGTCCTGATGAAACCACATGTCAATCAGGTTCAACTCAGCCAACTGGGGCAAACAAAACCGCATATCATGGCTCGATATAATTTGCCGTTGACGGTAACGTTTCTTCCACGGTCGTCTTTGAAGAAAAATGGACCGATGATGCCAGCAGCCCATAAACTACACCAGACTGTCGATTTTTCGGAATGCGTCGGTAATTCATGTATGGCATTTGGCTTTTCATCCAGATGCGACGGTTTCGCTTGGTTTACGTTTTCGTTCAGCAAGAAATGAGCCTAATTGCCTAACAAAATTTTTCGATAAAATAGCAGATTTTCATTGAGCTTTTGCAAGGCCCGTTCACTAAAAATTAGACGTTGTGGTATGTTATTCGTCATTCCATGATGAAATGCCAGAGTATACTGTACACCTTTCACTTTGACAGATGACGTTTGGACGCCATTACCAACCAGTGCTGCCAACCTGAAAAACTTAAATCTTAAAAAATTATAAAAAAAATCTTATAAATTATAAAAATTATATAAACTCACACACAAAGTCTGTTAAAAAAATATCAGTAGTTTACAAAAACTATCTTACTGTTTTTATAGTCAAAATGTCTACGATTTAAAGGGCAAGAATGCAAGATTTAAATTAAAACTTAAATTAAATTAAAACTGATGCAGCAATTGAATTGTTTCTCTGGCGGTATGACATGTGGCGCTGTCTTGTTAAAACCACATGCCCTCCACATTCATTTCTTCAATTCTAGGCACGAAAAAACTGGTTATCATTTCACGATACCGAACACCATTGACTGTTTGCGCTTGATATGCCTCATTTTCATAAAAAAAGGTTCAATGATTCCTCCAGCACAAAATCCACACCACACAGTGACACGTTGAGGATGCATTTGCTTCTCGTGAATCACTCGAGGACTTTTCTCATCCCAAATGCGACAATTCTGCCAATTGACGAAGCCATCAAGATGGAAATGGGCCTCGTCACTGAAGATGATTTTATCGGCAAAATCAGCATTTTCATGTTGTCTCTCCAGTACCCAATTAACGAACTCCCTTTGTTGTCCACGGTCAGCTGGCTTCAGTTCCTTAGTCAATTGAACTTTGTATGCATGAAGATGCAAATCTTTCGTCAAAATTCGCTGCATAGTGGATTTGGAGACACCAATTTGCTGAGCTCGGTGTCGAATTGAGTTGAGATGGAGTTTGAGCGACATCATAACGTACAGCTGCGACAATTTCGGTCGATCGACCTGGTCGAAGGCGCGTTGTTGTCTTTACATCACTAACAGACCCAGTTTTGGCAAATTTATTCATTAATCTCTTTACAGTTGATTCTTTTGGAGCATTATTGTGACCCCAAATTGATCGCAATTTCCGAGCTGTTGCCGCAAAACTTTCACCATTTTGGTAAAACAATTTCACAATGAGAATGCGTTGTTCATTCGTGTAGCGCTCCATTTTTACTAACCTCGTACCTTCTACTAGCAGACAGTAATAATTGTTCAAATGTCAAACAAAGACACTTCGAATGGCACCAAATTTAAATCTTGCGTTCTTGTTGGGACACCCTTTATAATGAGCCTTATTTATTCGAAAGCCATTCTGCTAATTACACTTTCTGACTAGCAGCTTAAGTTTAAGCTGATCATTCGCATTTGCTATTTTGTTTTGCCGTCATTTTTGTTAACACCAACATGTTTCGGGAAACTCCTTAATCACATCTCCATGGTAGTTGTTTTACAGGAAATCGCAAGTTATCTTTCTGACCAAAGTATATTTTCGTGTAATTTGCTCATTATGTTCATAATATGTTTCAAAAAGATCCTTGGGTTTCCTCTTCCCAACATTTTTAATATATCGAGTCATGCGAGCACCATATAAGCATATGAAAATTTAGCAATGCATGCAGCTGCTCTCCTTTGAAGCCATAAAACTCATAATATTTGTAATAACATTTTGTGGTGGTGTCCTCATGCATTTTTTTTTTGAGAGGATGAGCACAAAAAGAAACCATAGTGAAACTAAAAACTCTCATAAAGCTAATTGAAAATTATTTTTATTATTAATATCATATATATAATTTTTTTTTCTCCAGAATTAATACTTTTTTCCTCAGCTTCCCAAACTTAGCATGACAGACGCAAACCACGAAAAATAGCAGGATACCCTGATAAAGATAGAGACTAAGTGCAAGAGGAAGAGACTGCAGAGGACACAAACCAACCAAAGTTGTTAAAATAAATTATAAAACTTTGAATTGCTTGGCAAAAAAAAAGGAGATAAAGTAAATACTTGATAACGTATAACATGCGAATGAGTGAAAGCCATATGGCGGAAAGACAACCGGATAGAATGACAGACGGAGATAGTTATAAGTTGTTTGGCTAAGTACAAAGTAACTATACACATATGCTAGCTTTGCTTTTTGGTCATGTTGGTAATTATACATTTTTTAAGTTAATTAAATTTGATATGTTCCACATACTGCACTGAAGTTCCAAGGAAAAAGTAAATGCGAAATGTTTAGAGCAGACTTAAAGTATGCTTACATTATTAAACTTTTCCCTTGTTAGCACAAGATGGTATTTGGATAAATTGTAATCAGTGATGGAAGGGATGGACAACACTGGGCAACAAAATGGAAGATCCCGTCAAAGTTTTTTTTTGGAGATAATAATGAGGAAAGTAGCAATAAACTATGCAGACGTTGCTGTATGCTATTTGTATGACATGGAAACTGTTTGTTGGAACCGCGAGATGTGCTTGCAGTCCTCTCAAACATTAGGTGGGAGTTAGCATTAAGTTAGAAATGTCGAGCGATTTGTTCTGCACGTGGCACGATGATTAGAACACACAGCTATTTTGGCATATAATCGTGAGTCCGATACTAGCAGCCATCATTATTTGAACAACGCTGACTTCGATGCATTTGACGGATAGTTTGAGTATAGCTTGAGACGATTAATTGATATGTCAACCCGCTACAAAAATTTCAGTTAGCTGAACTGCCTTCAGCCTTCACCTAACGTCCTCATTGCTGCTGCACAAAATGCTGTGAATTGCAGCATAATAAAAGAAGCAAAATTTTAACTTTCTGAAATCCTGCGTTTGGAAAATGTAGAATAATTTTTCTAAATCGGCTAATTTGTATGTATGGGTACCCTAAGGGGCGTGGCAGTAAAACCTAATGTGAGATAAGTTAAGGGTCAGTAAATTGGCAATTAAGATTGTGATATTTGTTGCCTTCAGATAAATTTTCGTGGGATTACGTGAAGTTACAATTGTATGACAACAAGTCAGCGTCCACTACAGCCTTAAATTTGGCATAGAAGTGGGTGCTGTATTTGACTAAGTAGTTCAAAATTGAATTTCCCTCTTGACTCACTTACAATTAATCAGTATTTACATTTAGTACTTTTTATAAAGTAGTAGGTGCTCAACTAAGTTCCCGCTGTTTGCCAATAGATGGCGCCAGCTGTAAGTGCTAGTCGATTCTGTCATTACCTAAACATCATAAGCCAAGCTTAGGCATATGGTAAACATGCCGCCTCGACACAATAGTGATTTTCTTTTGACGTGATATTCTTTTGGTTGTGTGAATATATATGATTTTGTGCCAAATAATCGTCATATGTGGGAAGTATTAATTTTCTTCTTTCACTCGAAGAAAACGGCGGCTGAAGCTCATCGAGAGCTTCGAAACGTTTAGAGAGATGCTGCTTTAAGTAAAACAACGTGTCGAGGTTGGTTCCGTCGCTTTAAAGATGATGATTTTGATGTTGACGATCGTTCGCATGAAGGAAGACGAAAAACATTCGATGAAACTGAATTGACGGCATTGCTTGATGGGGATTCATGTTAAACGCAGGTAGAGCTGGCTTCAGCATTAGGAGTTACCGGCCAAGCCATTTTCAGGCAATTGTATGCGTTGGAAGGACAAAAAATAAATAAAGGATAAATAAATAATGAATGCGGTGTTAGTGTCCACTGTGTACCAAACTAATGAATACGCAAGCAAAATTACAAAGGCGAATTTTGCGAGATCACTCAAATCCTCTGGATATGGGCGACACTACCTAAGTACACACATGTATGTACTTAAGTATATTCAATATACTTTTAATAAAAACTATTAGGTTTTTACAAAATTATCGCATCAACAAAGATGCATTTCGTAACATTTTACATTGCATAAAATTGAGACTGCCCAAGTCATCCATTCCGGCAGAACTACAGCTTGCTGCCACATTAAGATTTTTATCAGAAGGAGGATTTCAACGAGGGGTCGGAAAAGACACTAATGTGGCCTTAGCACGGAGCACCACCTGCAAAATTTTAAGTCGAGTGCTTATTGTTCTAGAAAAATTTATTTGTCCTAGGTGGATTAAATTAAAAATGACAGTTGATGAACAAAATTTGTCTAAGCGCCACTTCGTGCAAAAATTTGGTATTCCCGGTGTAGTAGGATGCATTGATGGAACTCACGTGGAAATTACTAAGCCGCAAAAAGATTCCACAATTCTTCCAATTTTACATGGTCCCCTTTTTCCAGGTCTGGATTGTTTTGCATAAAACGTAGCATTATTGCATCCTGCGTTGTATTCTTGCGTTTTCCCCTTCAAACAAGGAAAATTTTTATTCAACCAAAGGAATCTGACCACTTTTATTTATTATACTTACATGTTTACTTGCAAAAATTTTTGTTTCACAATAAAATTCAAAGTATTTTTAAACCACTTCTTTTTGCCTAAAAGTAATTTCTAGAACAATGCAATTCACTACGAATTGATGTTCGAAAACAAAACAGAAATGAAAAGTAAAAAGTAAAATTCAGAACACCCAAGTGTCAAATTGAAGTGATTTCAAACTACTTTTACTTCGAAGTAGAATCTGGAACATACCTGAATATGAATAAAACACACTTAATGTTATGAGTTCAATGCAATTTTTATTTCGTTGTAATTGGATATTGCCATTATGTACGAAATAACATCTCATTTAAATGGCTGCCTCAGGATTGGTTGCAGCAGTGGATCTTTTTGACGAAGTTTAAAAAAAAAAAAATGCGGTTCAATGGCACCTCCAGACCATAATGTGCACTAAAGAGACACTTTCTCGGGTGCAGTGCCTTTTGTACAATCACTGTAGGGTTCTTCGAGCCCCATATGCGACAGTTTTGATTGTTGACGTAACCACCGAGTGAGAAACGAGCTTCATCGCCGAAGAAAAGTTTATTCGATTTTTCAATCACGTTTGAATCATAACTTTTGTAGTAAATTTTAATTATTTTTTCACGTTCTGCGGTAATTAAACGGTCCATATTCGTAAATGGCGAACTTTTAACTAAATAAATAACACTTCAGAAAAGAGGTATTTACCAGCTGATAGCCTTGCCAGACCGGTGGTTTTCGAAGCACTAAATGGATAACCATCTATTTTTATAGTTTTCCTGCATTTTGTATGAAAATTAAACAGCAAATGCTTGAAAAATTTCCCAATTCTTAAATTTTAAAATGACTAGACTTTTTTCGACATGATGTGTGATCCAATGAAGGTAAATTATGCGGAAGTTAAATGAGATCGAATATAACATTTGAGACAACATGGTCTAAACTTGAATTTTAAATTTACCATCAATAAAGAGACAAATTGATATTTTGTTAACCTGTGTTATGGTTCATGGGCAAATGTATTATTAACACTGAACATGATATTCGCCTTCATTATTTGTAGCAAATCTCAGCTATAACGTGTGATACAAAAAAAAAAAAAAAAAAAAAAAAAATCCAAATTGTAACACATCAAAAGGAAATAAAAGAAGCAAACACAAAGAGAAGCAAAGGGATTTAAATGCAGAAATCGCTCTTGGTAACTACATAAAATGTTCTCATATTTTTTTATAGAGCAAACTTTAGAAGGAATTTACCAGCATCAGCATAAGCCGCTTAACGCTTTTAACTGACTGCTGTTTGTGACTAAACGTGTTTGTGTACAGTAAGATAATGCTAAAGTGTATATATGTGTGTGGGTGTGTGTGTGTGTGTGTGGGTGTGTGTATGTGTGTACGAAAAAGGATATGTGTTACTAAGCTGTATGTTTATGTGGCACAATGAATATTTTTGTTAGTGACAGTGTGAAGCAAAGGATGTGATGAAGGTGTACGTGTTGCTTGCATCTGTCACTGTATAGCATGTCTTTTGATGTATTCATTTTGGGCATTACTTTGTCTCCCTGTATGTGTGCATGCGTGTATGTGTTTGTGTGTCAGTGCCAGATTGTTATATTACACGTTAGCCATATGCTCGATGATGTGTTCGACATTAACTTTTGCAACATCTTTATTTAGCAAATACTCAGCAGTTTTTTAATGCCGTCTCTTGCTGTCAGTGCTGCAGACCTACGTTTGCTATATTTACCCGAATTCCCGTGCTAGGCCTTAAGAAAACCCAAATCCCCCAAAAGATTAGAAACATGCTTTTGTGATGCCTTATTTTTTTTTTTTTTTTTTTGCATTCGTTTTCTCTTTATACGAAATAAAAAGCTAATAGTCTAAAGATATGAAGAAGAAATATTTGTTTTTCTTGGGTTCTCCACCCATACATGTATCCATAGCAATTTAGGTTGACTCCTGTATTTGGGAGGTCTTGTTTAAAGAATTGCTATAATACAGTTTAAATGAGCTTTGCAAGGATACTTTTTTGTGTTCTATTTAAAGCAAAAAGCCACAATGTGCTTGTGTGTGTGTGTGTGTGGGTGATGAAGTTTTGTGATAGCAAACGAGGTGTTAAAAAAATAACAAACAAAATAAATATTGGCTACTTTGTAGCTTTTTTTGTGGTCTAACGTTGTTGTTGTTGTTGTATGGTCTACTTTACGTATTATTTAAGACAGACAACAAAAATTTGAATCTGTGCATTAATTGGTTGGGATGGCAGAAACCACCGACACAAATCTGTTCAAAAAAAAAATAACAACAATATATGAAAGTTCAGACATAGACATAAGGGGTGCCTTATATAATATTGTTATAAAAACTTTGCTCATATATATTTCAAAAAGAAGCCTCATTTCTTTTTAACATGCATTAAATTTTGAATTGCATTTGTCTAATGATAATCCACAAACAAACAATACGTAGCATTGACTAGAAGGCGAAAGCGGTTGGTTAAAATCACACTGTTATAAAGAAGAGTGAATTGATGTCAACATATTCCTATCTTATGCCCCTTAACATTTCAGATGTCTGGTACTTTAGCTTCCTTTTAAGTACGAAGGCGCAAAATAATTATTTCGCCTTCATATATATCACAAAAAAAGTTCTCTATAATCTTATTAATAGGCAAAGGAAATGAATTGAATAGGAAATTTGCGATAGAAAGGCTGGCACTGAGATATAAATTTATAAACAAGTTTTTTAGAGAGTTGCCGATTCAGTTTTCGAATATGTATCATACAACCGATGGAGTAGAAGTTTTGCTTGCGTTGTTTTTTACAGAGACTTAAAAAGTCATTTTGGCCAAAAATTTTAATTACATCATGAACATTTTTAAGCTATGATTTGTATATCCTACACCGTATTATGAAGTTTCTGCTGATGTTGGTAATATCCAAAAATATCGGAGTAAGATCATGTAATCATACTGACTTCGCCAATCCGCTCAGAATAACATAATGAGTCAATGTACGAGGTGTGTTCAAAAAATAAACTATTTGCTAATTTCCTTCTCATGCGTCATTACTGTGCGGAAATATTTCGCAGTTTTCATCAACGTCAATTTCAAACGCGTATGCAAATTTGAAGCTTTTGTTGGAAAAGGCTGCAGTCGTGTTAAATAGATTTGGTCAATGTAATCCTATACAAGGTGTGTTCAAAAAATCAGGTGAATTTTAATTTTTTTCAAAAAATATTTATTTATTCATCAATTTCTATTTTATCTCCTTCAAAGTAGTCCCTCAGATATAATACACTTTTGGCAGCGTTGTTTTTTCAATTCTCGAAGCAGTTCTGATATGCACCTTTTGGTATGTCCTTGAGCTCTCTCATCAATTCGATTTTTATCTCCTCCATCGTCGCAAAACGCCGTCCTTTCATGGGTCTCTTCAATCCTGGGAACAGGAAAAAGTCGCAGGGGGTAAAATTTGGTGAATACGGTGGCTGAGACAGGATAATGGTGTTGTTTTTTTGCAATAATTCCTTTCTAAAGGATACTGTTTAGAGTAAATCGGCCTTCAATCATCGGCAATTCTTAAAAAAGGGTATTGTACTTCGTTTTTAAAGATTTTTGCAATAATTCCTTTTAAAAGAATACTGTTTAGACTAAATCGGCCTTCAATCACCTTAATTCTTGTCCAAAAAATTATAAATGCTGGAGAAAAATAATAAAACATTTTTTTCAAAGATCTTATCTCGCAAGTTCCAAGCGGCAACCTGTATGTTTAGGCATTCCCGTCTTAATATTACCATCGCCATGAATCAACGCGATAACCATTCTATTCTGTGGTGCTTCACTTTTGGAGAGTCCTTCCTCAGTACATACGTTTGTCAGCATTTCAACTCTATTTGAGTGAAATTTCACGAAGATTTTTCTTTCAAATTTTCAGGGTTTAGCCGTGTAGAAGTTACGTACTTACATTCCGTTTCTTTCCAAGTATTGCCTGTCTTTCAATATGCTCTTTTTTGAGCATATTTTATTAAATTCTGTGATAGGTTCTATTTCGATATGTTTTGTATTAGGTACATCGGGAATAATTGGTTTGCCTTTGGGAATTTAGTTTAAAAAAATGATTTATAGGCAACTATTTTTATGCAACCATCAAAATTAATTTTCATATTTCGCTTCTTTGACTTAAAATTTGTATATTTTGCACCCTAAGCCTTATCAAAAAGTTGTATCGCCAACAAATTTTAATGTTTGATACATTTGTTTTAATGACTATTTAGAAACCTTAAATTTGAATTGACATCATCATTTCGTAGTGTTTTATCAATGAAGCCATGATAATTTTTTCTGCTCTTCATGGTCTTTATTATAATTATAAATTAAAAACAATGATGGCATTCATGAACTTGTACGTTAATAAGACTCAAATTTTACTCTGTAACATGATTTGTAACAAAAGGAAGAAAGGTTTGAACACCCAGCATATCGATTCAATGGTCAAACATAAAATCGCAGAAAGTAAAGAGAATTTTTTCTCCTTAAAGCTAAATCTATGGCACTCTTTTCTATAAATATTTTCCTCAATCTACTGCATATTTCCTTTAACAAGCATTAAAGGCAATAAAATTATTGAAAAAAGAAATATTGAAAAATTTGAAGTGACCTGAAAATTCCAGCAAGACATTTTCAATCCAATCTATGCCGTAACATTCTTGTATTGTTAAAAATTCTTGATTTCCAAAAGGACGGTACATAACAAAAGAATTAAAAAGGAAACCAAATTCAAATCCTTATTGATTTATGCTCTTTTTAATGCCAAAATATTCAATGACAATCCATCATCACTATTCTCGTCGTCACCATCATCATCATCATCATCATCATCATCGTCATTGTCACAATCTTCAGTAAATACCGAACTCTTTACATGGAGAGGTGGTTGCACAACTATGTTGAAGTGAAACAACAGTCAAACGATAAGAGGATGACAATAAAAGTGGACGGAAAAAAGATATTTGGTTAAAAGAAGGAGGCTAATATGAAAAATTTGAATAGTTAGTTAGGTATTCGAACTGCGGATTGCGGTTGGATGATTCCCTCTGTAAATGGCCTGATGTTGTTTAAAATAGACTGAAACAACAAATTTGTATTCATGCATTAAAAAGCTATTTGCGGTTATGTAAATTTAGCTGGAATCAGATAAAAAGGTAACATTTTTAGCCTCATCACCTTTGATTTTAATGAAATTTAATAGGAGTGTTCTAACTAATACAATAATTTCAGACTATTCTGAAGTACGACCACTTAAAAAACCTTTAAAGTTTACAAAATTCTCGCAAAAAATTATTCTGATATTTAGACTATTTGATTTGAAACAGCCTTTCATCTCTTTCTCTTAAATAATAATGCTATATGTGGTTGAATCAAAGAAAGATCAACATTAATTTCTTCAACATCATTTTGATTTATATAATTTTGTTTAACTATAATGATATATATCCAAGTACATTCTTTACAAGTTTGCGACTTACATAAAACATGTATTTACAAGGGCGGTCCCAAAACTAGCCGATCTGACGTATAGTTGGTGCCGGTAGTTTGAAAAAAGTTATGTAGGTGAAGGGTGGCAACCCTATAAAACATATGTTTTAAGTTTCAAAGCGCCACGTTGTTTAGTATTTATATTTGAGTCATCAAAAGTAATTGATCTCAGTGAACTTGTAAGGAATGAAAAATGGTCACCGTTACGTAATTCCATATTTCCACTTAAAAGGTCTCAGTGCAAGCAATATTAAAGCCGAGCTACATTCTACTCTTAGGGAGTTTGCTCCTTTGTTTGCGAGTGTAAAATATTGGATAGCAGAATTTAAACAAGGCCGTACGAGCTGCCAGGATAAACACCGCAGAAATGGACCACCGTTGAGGTGTCCACACTAGATACTGCTAAAAAATCCATAAAATGGCAATGTATGATCATTGGCTGACCATCGCATATTAACCGATGAATTGAAGATGAGAAAACTTTGCGTAAGATGGGTGCCGCGCTTGCTTTCAATAGAGCAAAAACAGCGTCGTGAAAATGTTTCAGTAGAGTTTTTGGTAATGTTTCATTGCAACAAAGCCGAATTTTTGTGTCGATTTATAACTATGGATAGGGCATGTTCCCACCACTAAATTCAATCAATACACCTAATCTGAAAACCCATAGGGGATGCTAAAAAGTTATGGTATCCCCCTTGCTACGACTATAGTTAGGAGTTACAGGGAAGAAGTGAAAATTTTAATTTCCTAAAATAGTTTAATTTGTATTGGTCGATATATCGTATTAACAGTCCCCGGTTACGATCTAACATAATGTTAGACTGGATTAGATTTCAGGAAGTTTGATAAAATATTATGATAATTATCATTTCTACCAGTTAGCGAGATAGACGTACATCTTTCTAACTCATAAAAGTTTTTAAGTCATGAGACATATAAACAAACACCTGAGACAAATAAACAGTCAAAACAGCGGACTAGAATGGGAGAATCATGTCCAAAGAAGGCGAACACGGTTTCATCTGCAGGCAAGGTCATGGCGTCTGTTTTTTGGGATGCGCATGCGATTATTTTTATTGATTATCTTCAGAGAGGAAAAACCATCAACAGCGAATATTGTGCTAATTTATTGCAGAGTTTAGGTGGTGAAAATATGGAAAAATTTCGCATTTGGCGAAAAAAAGCTCCGGTTCACATACCCTTAATGGCCAAAATTATAGAATTAAAATTCGAATTGTTCCATTACGCACCTTATTCTTCAGATTTGGTTACCTCGGACTATTTTCTATTTCCAAATTTGAAAAAATGACTCGATGGTAAAATATTTGCCAACAATGAAGAGGTAGAGTCTGCAGTTGATGGCTATTTTAAGGAGTTTAACAGTTCTTACTATAAACTGTGTAAAGTTTTGTCTAGAATCAGCTTAACGGCTATTTTTGTTTCTTTACAGTACAGTGTAGTGATGTTCAAGAATTGGTTTATTTACAAAAGTAATTTTTTTAAAGATTGCCAAAATGATTGGCAATGCATTCATATTATTAAATTCAGAAAAAATCCTTCTTAGTCGATGAGGAGGTGGGGCGTGAAATAAAAAATTAAGATGTGGCAAACATCTGCAGCTAATTTTAATATCCTCTACCTTAAAATTATGTCCAAACGATATAAAGTATTAAAAAACTCTACTTCAAATTGGAATATATTTCTAGGACTCTGTGATAATTACGCCGCAATCATTTTATTGTAAACTTTATTTCGATTTTTTTCTAATTGTTGGGTAAAGTAGGAACTTTTTAACACAGAAATGGACATTTCCAATTTTGGTCCATGTGTAAAGCTTAGGGATGTACGAGGCTAATTGAGTAATCAGTCAACCCGATTAACCAAAATCCTGTTTAATCAATATTCACACATTTTTATTAGTCTTACATAGAATTAACTGATTTTAATCATTATTTTCATTATTCAGAACTCATTATTAACTGATTAGTCGACCAAAAACTTAAAACGGCTTAAAATTTGAATAACTGAATATTCCATATTTCTTATTTTGCATCGTGTGCTACTCAAAATGTGCCAAAATAAATTTTGAGGACCCATTAAAAATGTTCTCCTTCTTTCTTTTTATTATTATCTCCTTTTATTATTCTTTCGTATACAAAATATTTTAATCGTATACAAAATATTTACATTTGGAACGAATTATTAAAATTTATTATTTTATTTCTTTAATATCGCTGGAAAAGGTGTATCGATGTCAAAGGTGATCTATCGTAGTTTATGTTAAGAAAATATGAAACACATTTTATCAAAAAATACCAAGAATTGATTATTTAAAAAGCCTGCTTAAAGGAATTGTCAAAATTCTTTCTGACACTTAGCTGGCTCAGCTGTCCTTCATATTGACGCGGATTTGGGTACGATCTGTTATTTAGTTTGTAACACAATGCAGCGCTAGTTTTTGTCGATTCACCTCAAGTGTGTTTTATGATTTTTACAATGAATAAAAATATAGAACGAGAAATTTGTCTCAAAATTTATTCCGCAAATGGGAGAATCGTACAAAATGTTGCAAAAAGTTTACCGTGAGTTGATTTTTGGAAAAGGCGGGTGTATATGAGTGGTACAGTGCATTAGGAGCAATCGAAATATGTTGTAAGATTTACCTCACTCTGAAACACAATCAAAGTCTTTCCCTGGAGTTAACATCGATGAAATGAATAAAAATAAAATGATAAAATGTGACTGGAAAACATTAATTAAGCTTAAGGGAGATAACCGCTGATCTTTCTGCGCCTCATAAATCAATTCATACCGTTTTGCTCAATCACTGTGCCAGGAAACGCGTTGCCGCTCAACTAGTTCCGAAAGACCTGAATTATCTTCCAAATATTAATTGTGTAAAGGATGCTGCAGACATGCTGGAATTAGTTGATTCCGACTCCGGATTCAGGAAAAGCAATATAACTGGTAATAAGACATAGAAACCAATCAACAAGCTTTAGAATGGCATCTTCTAAGAGAGTCGAAACAGAATTCTTATCAACAGGTCAGACGGTAATAGAAGAATACTATTTTGGCATTATGCGACATTCGAAAGAGTAAATTCGTGTAAAAAGTCCAGAGTTGTTGAAAGTAAACTTATGAATATTGCAGTAAGATAACGCCTCGTCCTTGTGAACGAATTTCTTTACAAAAAAACTCAGCAAATGTCTTCCAACAACTACCGTATTCACCTAAGATGACCGCAGCCAGTTTTTTTCTCTTTCTGTAACTCAAATTACCACATTGAAAGTCTTTTCCGGAAAATACGTTTACAAAACATTTTGATGATCGGATTATAAGTGTAAATACCTATATTATATATTTTCGGAAGAGGTTTACATTGAAAGTGACACAATAAATTTTATGGAATTATAAATATTTTGTGTTTCTTTCATCAATTTCTGGCGCTTTTTTTTACAAAACATGTGCCTAACGTTCTGGCTTATTTCCATTTTAAGAGGTTTTTTATTCTTATCCGTTGTAAAAGAGATTTGAAAACATGAAAACGCTCTCCTTTTAAATGCTTCTCAGCTCTTCACAAATGGTTTCTATACTGTTGTCTAATTTCCAGCTTAAAATTTATTATTAAAGGTTAAAGAATTAAGGCTTAATGGACTAAATGTTATTATTCATTCTTTACCAAACCGAGCAAATCAAACATGGTCTTGACAAAGATTTTTAGAAATTTGCAGAACATTTTCTTTCTTTAAAACTACATTATATAATTTCTTTCCGATTTTTCTACATTTAAAATTTATTAACATTTTTTTATATCGTTGTTTTTCGGAATTGGTTTGGCGGGTTTTAGCGGTTGGCATACAATTATAAAGAATTTTGATTACACTTTAGGGTTACTGAAGAATCACTCTTTCGTGCCTCTCCGCGTATTATGGCCGTTTCTCGCGTAGAGCTCAGCTCAATCGCATTAATTGAAATCGATACCGAACACCAGTGATGGGTTCGCTTGGTTTAAACAGCTCGTAATAAAAAGCACCAACTTGGTACCATCAAATACAGAGCATAACCTTCTCAGCGTGAATATTCGGCTGAGGCAACAACGTAGAAGCATGACCAGGCAGCTCACATGGCTCTCGTTTCTTTGGATTGCTGTAATGAACCCATTTTTCATCGCTCCATACGATACGATGAAGAAAACCCTTCTTTTTTTTTGCCGCTGAAGCAGTTGTTAACAGGCGAAAAAACGACGTCCCTTGGCTTCAACTCATAAGGAATCCAAGTTCTTGCTTTTAAATCATTCCCACCGCTTGCAATCGCTTGGAATTGGCTTGGCGGGTAACTCTTAACGTTGAAGCAAGCTCTACCTGCGTTTGTCATGGATCCCCATCAAGAAATGTCGTCAATTCAGTGTCTTCGAAGTTGTTTCGTCTTCCTTCATGCTGGCGATCGTCCACATCAAAATCACCGTCTTTAAAGCGACGGAACAAATCTCGACTCATTGTTTCACTGAAAGCAGCATCTCCGTAAATGTTTTAAAGCTCTCGACGAGTTTCAGCCGAAGTTTTCTTCGATGTAAAGAAGAAAATCAATACTTCCCGCATACGGCGATTATTTGGCACAAAATCGTGCATATTCAGACAACCAAAAGGATATGACGTTGGAAGAAAATCACTATTGTGTCGAAAAGGTATGTTTACCACATGTCTAAACTTGGCTCATGACGTTTAGGTTATGACAGAATAGACTAGCTCTTACAGCTGGCGCCATCTATTGGCAAACAGCGGGAACGTAGTATGTATAAATTTGCTCCAGTCTAAATCGATGTATGGGTGTCAATGATTTTACAAATGGATTAATATTACTGCTCTGCAAGGGATGCTAGTTTTGACTGCTTCTAGATCGTATACAGTGCGCTTAAGAAAATTTGCATTTTACTTCAGTAGATTATAGCAATACCTTGTATTTGGTCTATACGTAGAATTTTCTAACATGCAGATAATTTTTTTGGTCGGCTTTTCGGCTACTGAGATATTGCGGTCAGAATTGTATTTCTTCAGTAAGTGTGATGTTTCTGTTAATTTGACTGCTTGCTGATTGCAAAGAGGTCCTACATTTGGTTAGATAAAATATAATAAACTAAATTATTTGGTTGGGCTGCTGCGATATGTCTTTAATTACTCTTAATTCGTAGAGTTGTGTTCAGCCGTGGCATGATAGTAAGGATATGCGAGTATTATGCATATGATCGTAGTTTCGAACAATCACCTATCATTATTTGAGTGGTGGTCAACTGGATGTGGCTGACGATCACTTCTAGAAGTTGAGAGATCGATAAATCTGATTAATGCTTCTCAATTTATGGCATTCGTAATTGTCTTTAGTCTGTAGTTCCCGTTGAATGAGTCTAAATGCAGGATGCATGTAAGCCCCCTGATTGTGAATAACTCTTTCATATCAAATTCATGGAATGTAAAAGAATTATTATTTTTTAATTAATAAACTGCGCGAGTTCAAGGAAAACAAAGTTGTTAACGTTTTGAAGCCCAGATCTTGCCCTCTGCAAGGTGTATAATATGTCAGTTACATGCCAAGTAGGTTCGTATTCCATTATTGTAAATGGTGTAGTAATTTGTTTTCTATTTTATCCCCCTAAATGATAGCAATATTTGAAAAAGTCGCTTTATTTTGGCTCACGTATAACTTTTCAACTAACATGGCCTATTCTTAATCTTTTTTTTATCCTCCCAGATATTGCGGTTGGCATTTTGTCCTTCACTAACCGAAGTGTTTCCATTAATTTGACTCCTTCTTGATCATTAATAGATTCTATTTGGTACGGAAGATATAAAAACACATTATTTTTAAATGTATTTTTTTTCCATTGGTGATTATACCTCCATGCCATGCACAGGATAGCATTAGAATTTCAATGACATCCGAGTGTAGAACATATTCAAATCAAATGCTCTCGAAAAAACCTCTTTCAACATTTCAAACGAATACATTAAAAAACATATGATGGGAACAATCAAATGCATTTCTGAGGACCACAAAATCAAACAGAAACGGAAGAGAAACCTAAACCACTTGCCATCAGTACCAGCATCGCTACCACCATCACTACCACCATCAACAAAGCGAATGTAATATGTAACACACACACAGAAACAAATGACTCTGATGCTCTGACACTGGTATGGAGGATGTCATCACTACACTGTAATACATGGACCATTGCATACATGAGGAGCTGGCTGCTGCTATAAAGAACAAGGTCGATGTTATTTCATCTGCTACTGTATATCTTTTATCCTTTGCACTGTAGCCAAGCACTTGTCGTTAAGGAGTGCAAGCTCTGGTGGCAGAAGGAGAGTGTATTTGTTTTCATTGTAATAAATTCAATGAATTTCAAATTGTGTTTACCCTGACACCTGTTGTCGAACGTATAAGCGAACGAATGTATGACAAACTTTATCTTACTATAACCAAAAAAAAAAAAAAATTCAACACACATCCACAAAAGGACATACTCGTACTCGTACTTACATACACATATGCATATCAAAAAGTGAAAAGAGAGAAAAAACAGAAATTGAAAACAGAAAAATTAAAAATGACAACATGGAATCAAATAATGGATGACATTTCTTTACCAGCGACCATCATAGTGTGGGAGGCCACTCACATTTGCACCCAGATGGTGATGCCAGATGCGGCAAACGTAGAGAAGATTAATTAAAATTTTTGTGAAAGCGAAATGTAAATATTTCGCGATATTTTTTTTTTTTTTTTTTTGATTCTTAGTATTCTGTGGAAGAGAACGAATAAGATTTAATGATACCAAGTTTTAATTACATTTGTTGACCTTGAGACCCAGTGAAAAGCTATTAAAAAAGGTCGCTTTATTTACCACATAGCGACCTTTAAATCAGAGAGGGTAAGATTCAAAATCATGGAAGTGTTAAGTTATCTGTGGTTCTGTGGCTAATGAATAAATGTACATATTTAAATAATGTAAATAACGTTCCTTTGTTTTATTTGGTGTAATTTTCGTATGATAAAAGCCGTATTGCTTTTGGCGAATTTGGGAAATCAAAACAAAAACTTGGGCGAAAGTCATGAGTAAGGCTTTGATGATTTCAATTTATTTTGGTTTGGTGTACTCTTCAATATGGGCCCCATATTTAGGTAGGAGATGAATAGGATAGATTTCTTTTTCTACCTTCATTTGGAGGTATGAAGGCAAAAATGTAACACCCAGAAGGAAGCGTTTAAAGTACGAAGTATCTCTCCACCAAATGTGTTTTATGACTTTTAAAGTCGACTGAACGGTGTCCTTAGTAGTCGAAAAATCGGTAAATCTGGTTAATGCTTCTCAAATTATGACATTCGTAATCGTCTTTAGTCTGTAATTCCTGGTGTCTAAATGCCTGTAAGCTCCTTGATTGTGAGATACTTTTTCAAATCAAATTCGTGGAATGTAAAGGAATTATTATTTTTTAATTAATAAACTGTTCCAGTCCAAAGAAAACAAAGTTGGTAACATTTTGAAACTCAGATTTTGCCCTCTGTGAGGTGTATAATGTGTCTTTCTGAATTTTCTCGAAGGAGTTACATGCCGAGTAGGTTCTTAGTCTATCATTATAAGTGGTGTAGTAATTGGTTGGCTGGCAGGCTGGACACGATAGCTACCGTATATTCTTACAGAATTTCTTAAAACTTAGCATAGCCTAATTTATTTAAATTTGTCAAACATTAAGAGTTTCCCATAGAAAATAAAGTACTTTTGTTATTGGCTTAGGTAAGTTCAGTTGCCTGTAGTTTTGGACCCAAGAAGGCACAAAAGTTTATGAAATAATAACACAGTAGATTTTCCCTGATTAGGGTCGCAAAAACAATTAAGTTATTCATGTTCAATTAAACAATTAACACTCTACCGAAATAATAGTTAATATAAACTACACAATAGCACGCAAGCGGTTAATATAGGTGATGATGCGGCTGATTTATAGCTGACAATAGGGATGGTTGATGAATGACAATCTTCCATTTAAAGCTAATTGGAAACTTTGTAACTCATTTCGCTTCGGTTAACTTCTCGGATGTTGATAAATTTTGGGCTGATGTTGTGGATATTGGTCTAATTTAGTAACTGATACTGGTGTTAGGCAATAACATCTACTTGACTCAAATTCACATGAATCTCTTTCATGGATTTCAGAATCTCAGCAGGATAAGAGACTGCGGCCTATTGGCATGATTTAATTAAAGGTACAGTTATCCGGCAATGACATAAATTTGGCCAAAATCTCTTATGAATTTCAGGTTCTTATCAGGGTACGGCAAGGCCCCGTTGTATTTACTGGCCTGATTACAGGTACAGGTGTATCAGGCAATAATAACGAATTGTTTCAAACCTGTCATGAATTCTATCCTCATAGATTTCAGGATTAGGTTATATATTATATAACTACATACGAGGTGTGTTCAAAAATAAGGTGAATTTTAATTTTTCTTAAAAAATATTTATTTATTGATCAATTTCTATTTTATCTCCTTCAAAGTAGTCCCCCTCAAATATAACACACTTGTGCCAGCATTTTTTCCAATCCTCGAGGAAGTTCTGATATATACTTTTTGGTATGTCCTTGAGTTCTCTCAGCGATTCTGTTTTTATCTCATTAATCGTCGCAAAACGTTGTCCTTTCATGGGCGCATCAACCTTGGGAACAGGGAAAGTCGCGGGGGCCAAATTTGTTGAATACGGTGGCTGAGGCATGATAACGGTATTGTTTTTGGCCAAATAATCTGTCACAAGCAAAGATGAGTGAGCAGGTGCGTTATCATGATGCAGAAGCCATGCATTTTTTTCCACAATTCCGGGTGGTTTTTTTCGTATTGCTTCAGGCAAACAGCGCATAACTTCAAGGTAACACTTCTTATTTATCGTACGATCTTGTGGTAATAACACTTGATGCACTACACCATGATAATCGAAGAAAACAGTGAGCAAAACCTTGACATTTGATCGAATTTGGCGTGCTTTTTTTTGGTCTTGGCTCTCCTGGACTCTTCGATTGGGACGACTGGGTTTTGGTTTCGCTATTATAACCATACACCCATGATTCGTCACCACTTATGACCCTTCTAAGCAAATCTGGATCATTGTTGACGTCATTCAACAATTCCTGAGCGATGCTGCTCATACGACGTTGTTTTTGGTCAAAATTCAGCAATTTTGGAACGAACTTCGCTGCCACACTCTTCATGCCCAAAATTTTTGAAAATTTTCAAATATCATCCTATATAGATTTTTATTAATGAATAAATTGTAAAATATTAGAAAATTTCGGAAAAAGGAATTGAAAGTCGGCGTGTGAGTAAATTCGTTTTTACTGAAGCAGAGTGGTGATATTTGCTCGCTCGCATAACATCATGAACGTCCTATCGAATTATCTCCACATACGTGATCATGCCAAAAATGTATCTTTTTTTTACATACATAACGATTTTGTCAATTTTCACGGTAAACATTCTAATTTTCTACTATCCACAATATTTTCAGTACGCATATTTGGTATTGTCCCGTAAAAATCATAGTCTGTGCAAAACCACCATGTGTTTCTTTTAATACATGAAAAAATTATTTAATTGTTGAAATAATAACTGAAAATGCTCATTATTCGGAAGCTGGCTTTAGTCATTGTATGGGCGAAATTTTCTCTACTATACTTGTATCTATTTCGCTCCCATGTTGTACATATTTTGGACGACGATACACCGCAACAGAACAACATTTCCCTACTGTTGAATTTAGACCATATATGATCGTGTTTTCTGCCTACTGGAACAATTTGTCACATTCAAACTAATCATTCATTGCATACATTAATCCGTTTTTTTACCCAAATTAAAAGTAAAAACTTATATTGATTCAGTTTTCCTTTTAAAACATGATGAACTATATAATTTTATTCGGGAATCTGAAAGAAAAGTACAGTTTTATGCAGTTTTGTTTCTTAAACAGAATCAGGACTGAAATATACCCGAGGAGACTATGGCGCTAAATGAAAGATAAATATATTTGAACTAATCTATTTTCGAAATACCAATCATCAATCAATATCAATACCTTTATCTATGAAATTTTCGCCGCAATTTAAAAATGCAATTCAGTTCTTTTTTTTATTGTGTCTGTTTTATGAATTAAAAAATGTCAAATTAAATTCAAGCAACACTTGTCATAAACTGAATTAGAATCAACATTTTTTCTAATTTCGTTTCGGATATTTAAAACAAAATTTAAATGTATGACAGTTGAAACTAAACCTGATGCAATTTTAATTCGTTTGTCGGAATCGGAATTAGAATTGTGTATAATTTTGATTTAGATGTAAGAAACTGAAACAAATAGAAATTATTTTAGGTTTTGTTTTTGAGTTTATGCAAGCTCAAGATCTGATTAGGCTTTTTTGCAAAGTTTGATTGAAGAAAAGAAGTTGTGACAGAATGATATTTTCATAATGCCAGGCTCTCTGTATAAGTATTTCGGATCCGGCAATGCGTCCTCATCAGCAGACTTTCTATAATAATTGTGAACAGTTTATCAAGTCTTATGCATCTGAGAGGCTTAATTTAATGAGAATTCCTTCTTGATTGTGTTGTGACAAGTAGTTTGTAAGGTATCATATTATTGACACCATTAATTTAGGGCCTAGCTATAAGGTTCTGTCACTTGAGAACGGGAATCAATTTGATATCGCAGCAAATTACCCTGTTGTTGCGACATCCCAAAAACTGAAGTAATTAATGTAGGTCAATGTTTACAGTGCATCTTTCCCTATGCGAAATGTGTTACGGGAGCATTGGCACATTAATAAACAAAGAAATGACGAACGTTTGTCAATGGGTTTTGCACTATGTGGTTGTTTTTGCTGACTCCTATTTCTGAGCAGTATTTGGTTTGGTTCTCAGTCGCTGGCGGCAGAACAAATGATAATAATAATGATATAAATAAAGATGACACCCCAGATGGTGGTGTCGGTGAGTAAATAAACAGTCCTCGAAACGGTTATTACTTGACTTTAAGGTATTTTGCCTTCTGGTTTTACTTTTCAGATTAACTACCATAAGTGCTCTTGAGCATTGTTTTAAGTGCGCGAGCTCGCGCCTTTATGAAAATAAGCCAGCGTGTATCGCCTCAGAGGTGATACACGTACACTCACATTAGGTACACAATACTACACGGACATCGTAGGGTCCAGAATACACAATTTTTTGGCACAGCCGGTAGGATACGAACCTACTGGTTTGTGATATGTGTAAATAAAAAGCACACAACAATTGCACAGAGTCGAAAAATATCGCAGGATCAGAAACATTCGCAAAACTTCTTTTGTTTATTTGTGTTGAATAAATCGATTTTAGGGTTCAATTTCGTTTTGCTGGTTGTCTCTGTTAAAAAAAAAAAAAACGCTAAAAATGTCAACTTTCTCAAATCTATGTTCATTTCTTGCATGGCAAAGTTTTCCACAATAGACCAATTTCGCCCACCTATTGTCACATTGTAGAAAGTATTATATCGATCCATCGCCAGGTAAATGGATGCATTGCATTGGGCGCTCAACTAAGTTCCCGCTGCTTGCCAATAGATGGCGCCAGCTGTAAGTGCTAGTCGATTCTGCATTACCTAAACGTCAAGAGCCTATCTTATGTATATGGTAAACATACCGCCTCGACGCAATAGTGATTTTTTTTTTGACGTCATATTCATTTGGTTGTGAGAATATTTATGATATAAATATAATCGTCATATGAGGAAAGTATTGATTATCTTATTTTAATTGAAGAAAACTGCACCTAAAGCTCATCGAGAGCTTCAAAACGTTTACGAAGATGCTGTTTTAAGTGAAACAACTTTTTTAGATTGGCTCTGTCGCTTTAAATATGGTGATTTTGGTATTGAAAACCGTTCGCGTGAAGGAAGACGAAAAATCTTTAAAGACACTGAATTGATGGCATTACTTGATGGGGATTCTTGTCAAACGCAGGTAGAGCTGGTTTCAGCATTAGGAGTTACCCGCCAAGCCATTTCCAAGCGATTGTATGCGTTGGAAATGATTCCAAAGGAAGAAACTTGAATTCCTTATGAGTTGAAGCCAAGGGACGCTGAGCATCGTTTTTTCGTCTGTGAACAATTGCTTCGGTGACAAAAAAAAGGAAGGCTTTTCTTCATCGTATTGTAAGGAGTGATGTAATATGGATTCATTACAGCAACTCAAAGAAAAGAAAGTCATGGCGGCTGCCCGGTTATATTTCTACGTCGTCGCCTTGGCCGAGTATTCACGCTGCGAAGGTTATGATCTGTATTTGGTGGGATCAGGTCGGTATTATTTATTACGAGCTATTAAGTCCAAGCATAACCTTTACTGAGGATCGGTATTGACTTCACTTAATGGGATTGGGCCGAGCTCTGCGCGAGAAACAGCCACAATATGGGGAGAGGCACGAAAAAGTGATTCTTCAGTATGACAACGCTCGGCCTCACGTGGCCAAGACTGTTAAAACCTACCTGGGAACACTGAAATGGGAAGTGTTACCTGATCTGCCATATTCTCCAAATGTTGCGCCGTTCGATTATCACTTGTTCCGTTCGATGGCAAACGGTCTGGCCGACCAGCATTCCACTCATATGACGACATCAAGGAATGGCTATATTCGTGGATAGCCTCGGAAGATGAACGGTTTTACCGTGACGGAATTCGAGCTTTACTGGAGAGATGGGAAAAGTAGTAACTAGTGATGGACAATACCTTTAATTACTTATTTATAAACATGTTTTCATAATAAAATTGAATTTTTATAAAAAAAAAAACAGCGAGAACTTAATTGCGCACCTAATATTATGTACTATGTATCAAATTAGTCTTTTTTGTTTTTTTGAAATTTTATATTTTTCGATATTTATCCTCAATCGCGCTTATAGTTAGAGTAGAGTAAAAATTATAATTATAAGCTATATTAGTTCTTTCCAATATGTATACTGTGTATTGAATTCAGTTAACGAATAAATTGGTTGAAAAATTCCGAAAAATTCACGTTTTTCTAAGATCTCGTAGGTTCAGTTCTTATAGGGACAAGTTTTTTCTATCAATGCCTTCCAGCCGGATTTCTAATTTAAAACTAGATAAATGGATACATTTTATCATGTACTAGATATGTTTATACTTTATGGGTTCTCAACGAATATTCGTGGTTGATACAAAAGGAATAGAAAAATGAGTGGTTGGTATAAAAAGAACAGAAAATGGATTTCGGCTAAGTTTGTGACTGGCCCAAGGACAATGGGGGAAATTCCACTCTTAAGAAGAGTCTAAATATTTATTATATCGATACCTGACTATAGCTGTTAAGTACTTGTAAATTATAAATTATTATATCGATACCTGACGATAGCTGTTAAGTACTTGTAAATTATAAATGTTCCTGTTTTAATTCTCATCTGAGCAGCTCGCCTACGATGGCTTAAAAAAAAAAAAAAAAAAAAAAAAAACAACGAAAAAATTGTTGCTTGCTCCGTATTATATCCTGCTACTCTTACTGTCCATGTTAAGCATCAAAAATTGTCATCGATTGATAAAAATCCCAACAAAAACAAGGACAATAAAACTGGATAACGATATAAAAAGCATAATTGGTGGTCAGAGAAGAGTCATGGGACAGAAGAGAGAGATGGGTGTATGATAGCGGTCAACAACAATGTACCAGCTGTGCTACAACACAACGTCAATGGATAAATTTATAAATAATTCTCGGGAACGTAATGATGGTCATTAATAATTTAAATGGATTAAATGAAAGCGTGTTTGATTGATAACGCTTCTGTAAACGGTAAAAGTATCACGTACTAACTGTTTTGGTTGATGGCCACCGTTAATGTGATGTTGGGGATTTAATTCGTGCAACGTGATCCGGCACTCGCGGACGGAATAAAGATTCGTTTTAGTAGCTAAGGAGATACTCAATAATCGATTCGTTTGAGATGGAAGCAATAAAATATTGAAACTGCGACGGGCAGCTGTAAAATGGCAAAAGTGGAAGTATGAGTGAGAGATTGTGAATGTGCAAGAGGTGCCAAAAGAAATAAGGAATTTTTAGAGGAAGGAATATCTTGATGTATTATGAATTATGCTTTATAATGTATTTTGTTTTATTGTTACGATTAGAAATAAATTTATCATTTATCATAATATATAAAATATAAAGAAAGGAAATTCATTATTTTTCCAATAGATGGCTTTTGTAATTTGTATCTCACGTGCGATCTGGTTACGACAGATGGCGTTATAAAGATAAGATTTCATACTTGAAAAACTATCCAGAGATAGTTTAACTCAGCATTGCTTGAGCGCTCATCAAAAATGGACACCATCAAGGAGAAAATACTCAATATTTCACAGTTTTTCTTGGGTAGAGGTGAAAACATAAGCCAGTCGGCTGAAAATGTAGTACCATAATAGTCACCAATGCACATTTTTTGTTTCGTCAATTTTGTTCCATGTCAAAGATGTGCTACGCTCTGGAAGGTCAATGTCGAAAATGTCGAAAGAATAATACCAATCGTCAAGTCTGACTGCTATGAAGGCACAACTTCGATTGGCCAGCAAACAAAAATAAAAACATTGTGTAAAAAACCGTTTCGAATCAGTTGATTCTGGCTGGATACAAAAAGAAACTCTATGGAAGGATGTTACGCTAGTTAACTTAATATAACCTCATGGACCGAATTTATATCTAAGAATTGCAAAGAAATTGTCTCATTTCTGAACCGAATGGTGGCTGGTATTACAAAGTGGGATACTTAGGATGACGTCAAGTGAAAAAAGTCGTGGTCGAACCGCGGTGAGGCGACGCAAGTTAAGATTGACGATCAGGAAGTTTTCCTTACGTCTTTAGCGAGATTCACTGGCTACCATCGGCTATGAGCTGCTACCCAAAAGCCAAAATGTTGATTCGAACCTGTACTGTGAACAGTTGGACTGTCTAATGCAAGTGTAGAATTTCAATAATACACAAATTTTAAATTTTCGAACGGTTACACATTTCAGGCCTACATATTTCCATGTTCCAGTCAGTACGAACAATTTTGAAACAATTCATGAACTTAAATGAAAAACATAAGTGAATAATATAGAATACTATACTATAGAATACTATAGAATATAAGTACTGTAGAATGTAGTCGTCACAACTACCCTCTTCCCAATGAAGTTTTTCAAAATTAAAAATCATCTGAATATGCTGGCATTATTCGATCTATTGAAATGTTATCTTCCTTGTTGCTTATCTGAACAGTGGTATTTTAACTGTCTTTTAATCATTTCATAGGATCATTTCATGATCTACAAATGCCAGCAAGTACACAAATGTTGGAATTGAAATACTACAATTGATGACCCCAACGTGATTAAAAGGCAGCCAAAATACTTCACTGCCTAGAATCGGCCATCTTCGGTGATCGGCCATCATCAGGTGAGCCGGTTGGGAGGTTTTTATGCATCCACCTTACAGTGATAAATTCGCCGTAAGGGAAACTTGTTAAAATCGAATGTTATAGTTTTTTTTTTTTTGCCAATAAAAATGAAGGAGTCTACGAGAGAGATGTGGTGGAATTGTCTTAGAAATTACAACAAATTATCGAACAAAACGGTGCATATTTGTTCTAAAGTGGATCATTCTAGCTATGCAAAATAAAGCCTTCTATGTCATGCAATACAAAAAAGTAGAAATTAAATTTCCATTGTAGGCTTAATCGAATCCCCTTAGAATCACAACTGATAATTGATGCCTCTAATAAACCCCATTGAAGCTTTTGATTTTTATGTAAAAAATAAACCTAATACTGCAATTAGTTTTAATAGCTGGAAATGTGCACAATATTTGGCATGGCAATTGTGCTTTTATCAAATAATCCTTATAGATTTTTACATCTACGTATATGTATGTGTGTGTGTGTGTGTGTGTGCTTAAAATACGCACACAAACTCGGATGTATGTTTTCATATAAACTTCAAACCAAATAGATAATCCTCTTATCTAGAAAAACAAAAGAACAGATTACATTCGACAGCACACACGAGGACGACGGGTATTATGTTTTAAGTTTTTATTTTGTAGTTTTACATTTTGCTATCAGCTTTTTTCAGTTTCGCTTTTTATTTAATACCTATTATAAATTTTATTTTCATTTGAGTTTAAACAAATATTGCAAATGTTCAACAACATAGAAGGATCTATGGAATAAAAAAAGAAAAAACTCACACACACACACATAAACACACCGATACACTTACAAGCACACTATGCCTGAAACGGATATGGTCGCGCTTATTCTATAAATTGAAATTGTAGTTAATACCAAAATCGTATCATCTTCACAGTTATAGTCCTTGCACTCGTACAGCTTTAGCGCTTCTCTCTTTGTAAGTTGGATACTTTTCTACAGATATAGGAGATAAGTACAAGCTGAGATCCAAGAAGAACAACAAGGAAATTCACAGTTGTATTTCCTTTTCTGGGGGATGCAGTACGAAATAAATTGCATTTGATATTTTTCCTATAGAGTTCAGTTTTATTTATTCTATTCCTTCTTTTTGCTACGAGTTTGGTAGTTGTTGTTATTATCTCGTTCATAATAAATGCAATTCCTTTTAGTCCACGTATCGCTGTTGCTGTTGCTGATGTTGTCGTAGTCCTGTTGTGTTGCTGCTGGCACAGCGACTATTAGAGGCTTTTTGCAGGAAGTCCTGCAAATAGTAAAGGACGATAGAGGAGGCCAAAAGGCAACAGGGCGAGTAAAGCTAAGGCACGACAAAAAAGGCAACAAACATTTTAAATTCGAAATGTCTTCATTTTTTGAGTATTTTGTGTTTAGAAGATATCATGTTTACGAGAATGGACTCGCAAATTCTACCATAATTTAGACCCAATAATATTTTTGATGTATGTAAAGGGTGTCCCAACAAGAACGGAAGATTTAAATTTGGCGCCATTCGAAGTGTCATTGTTTGACATTTGAACAATTGTTATTGTTTGCTAGTAGAAGATACGAGGTTAGTAAAAATTTAGCGCTACACGAATGAACAACGCATTCTCATTGTGAAATTGTTTCACCAAAATGGAAAAATTTTTGCGGCTACAGTTCGCAAATTGCGATCAATTTAGGGTCACAATAATGCTCCAAAAGAGTCAACTGTAAAGAGATTAATAGAAAAATTTGTCAAAACTGGGTCTGTTAGTGATGTAAAGACAATAACGCGCCTTCGACCAGGTCGATCGACCGAAAATGTCGCATGATGATGTTGCTTAAACTCCATCCACCTCAATTCGACATCGAGCTCAGCAAATTGGTGTCTAAAAATCCACTATGAGGCGAATTGTGACGAAAGATTTGCATCTTCATGCATACAAAGTACAATTGACTCAGGAACTGAAACCAGCTGACCATGGACAGCGAAGGGAGTTCGTTAATTGGGTATTGGAGAGACAACATGAAAATGCTGATTTTGCAAATAAAATCATCTTCAGTGACGAGGCCCATTTCCATATTGATGACTTCGCATTTGGGGTGAGGAAAATCCTCGAGTGAGCAAATGCATCCTCAACGTGTCACTGTGTGGTGTGGATTTTGGGCTGGAGGAATCATTGAACCTTTTTTTTTTATCAAAATGAGGCATATCAAGCGCAAACAGTCAATGGTGTTCGGTATCGTGAAATGATAACCAGGTTTTTCGTGCCTAGAATTGAAGAAATGAATGTGGAGGGCATGTTTTTTCAACAAGACGGCGTCACATGTTATGTAGCCAGAGAAACAGTCATTTATATTTTGCGTTCTTTTTGGGACACCCTTTATAAGGTATAATGAAAAGGTATCCATTATTTTTCCAATAGACAGCATAAGTAACCTATATTTCGTATTGTGTAAGTGCGATCGGGTTACTCTAGGTGGCGTCAGAAAGATAATGCTGAGACAAACAAAATATTGGACTTTTTGATGAATCTAAGCTTTTTTCAAATATTTCTAAATAGTCATGCAAGAAATGTTCAATCTGTTGGCAATGTCTCGAACAGAGGTGTGTTGATCTGCCTCAATAACAGCTTTGATTTCATACTCAATAACCAATTCGGTATTCCCCTTTGGCCCTGGAATGTCCACAACAAAATTTCCTGAACCAATTTTGGCACAGCCATTTTGTTAAGGCATCCAAACCGTGTACTTCACAAATATTCCAGTGTGCTTCCCTGCTTTTTCTGCCTTCTCTGAAGTATGATGGCAAAAATATCCCTTTGTTGCATCCATATTCACAACGCGATTTAAAAGTAAATTGATCACTAAAAATTTCGTGGCATATCACAAATTGAATTGAATTAAAACATCAAGTTTTCATAGTGTTCAGCCACCGGACCTTTTCAGAAGATCGCTTTTGAAAAAAAAGGAAAAAAAAGTCCACCTCTTTTTCGAATTTTTTCTATGGAGAAATAATACTCATATCTCTGAAGAAAATGAGTTCTATTATGACAAACTATTCTTTTTAGGTGGCGACTGGATAAGACATCCTTATCTGTTATACGCCGCCCGTAGAAAAAAATTCCAAGCGCTTCGATCTTCAGCGCTTTTCCTCCAAATCGTCACACCAAATTTCGATAGTATTTTAAAAGCCTGGTCCTTCCAACAGAGTTTTGGACGCTCTCATCTGCACCGTCCATCGAGTGCGTTGTCGAAAACTTTCCGTGCCGGAGCATTTGGGTCCGTCCGCACAACATGACCCAGCCAACGTAATCGCTGTATATTAATGCGTTTGACCACGTCGATGTCGGCATATAACTAATAAAGCTCATTGTTCATGCGATGCCGATACTCTCCGTCAACGATGATGGGCCCATATATTTTCCGGAGTATTTTCCTCTCGAAAGCTGCCAGTGCTGATTCAGCCATTTGCGTCATAACCCAGGATTCTGCGCCATATAACAAGATAGGTAGAACTAACGTCTGGTACAGTCGGATTTTCGTTTGTCGAGGGGGGACTTTATCATTGAATCGCTAGCTTAGCCCGCAGTAACATCTGTTGGCAAAAAATACTCTACCCTTTATCTTCATGCTGACATCATTCGTTTTGTTGGCAGCGGAATCGAGGTAGATGAATTTTTCCACCACTTCAAAATTATAGTTGTAAACGTTCACACAGCGTCCCAAACGAGTAGAATCTTTGTTCGTTGAATTCGATAACCTTGTTTTGTCCTCGTTTATCACCAGACCCATTTTCGCTACATCCTTCTCAATGCTTAAGAAAACTGCAGTAACATCTCGCAGTTTTCGATAAATAAATAAGTAATAATAAATGAATAACACTTCAAATGACAGGTATTTAATAGCTGACAGCCTTGCCAGACTGACGGCTTTGAAAGCACTAAATAGATGACCCTATACAAATACCTATAACACCATGATTGATTCATAATCATCAAATTTATTATGCTGAAAGGGTCAGAATCGAAATCTAGTTGTTTCCATGATTTTTAAATTTTAGTTTGTTCAACACAAAGAAAGCCATTTTTAAAACATTTTTGTAATTTTCGAAAAACCGCTTAACTGCTGCGAAACCGATTACTCGAAAGCAAAGTTTTTGAAAAAACCGGCCCACTATTTCGATCAAAAATCCGGTTTGCTGATTTTCGGTTTTAGTTTGGAACACTCTAGTATGGGGTATAGAAAGCTATTTTTAAAACATTTTTATAATTTTCCAAAACGGCTGAACTGATGCGAAAAACCCGGCTAAACCGCTTATTCGGAAACAAGGTTAGGTTTGGTCAGTGTGGCAGTCTGAATGGACAGACTCAATTAGACTGTATGGTCCATTGTGATACCACGGAGACTTGAGATATGGCTGTTCCTACTTTCCCTCGTTGAACCATTCTGAGGGCCTCAAGAAGCTCTTAAGTCGGACAATATATATATCGCCCAGATCTCCTAGGTCCCTAAAGAAATAAGAGCCCACATGTTGATACCTGCCTGTTTGGCAGGTGTTATGTGAACTCCTTCTCCTGTTTATCCCTACAGCTACTTCAGAAGTCACTAGTCGCAGCCTTCAATCTCATTGCATAAGGTGAATGTTGAATGTCTCGTTAAGAGAATTGCTCCAACTCAGGGCTGATGTTGAGCTCAAGAAGACAGAATATAAGGATTTAACGGCAGCTTGACTGTCAGAGAGTATGCTAATCCTCACCGTAGTGAGGACGTTATTCGACATACTCGTACAGCCTTCTTACAGGAAGACATACAGTCAGCTATAGGATTTCTACATTTCCAAGTATCTCTATCTGGTACAAGTATATGATAATTCTTGGCGAACAGTGGTTCAGCCTGTTATATCAGGCACCATGTTAAGGATCACACTGTGACCATAATTACTGTATGTATGCAGTAGTCTTCATACTAATTATGTCCAGGGGTGGTAAATGCAAAATTACATTTAGTCCATCTTATGGGGTGATGCGGAGCGCATCTGTGATGCACAGACTAGCCATCCTTTGGACCTTGTCCTACAGTATGTGGACTTCTCAAGAGCCTTCCACCAGACAATAACAATATCGGTCTTAATCCTCATTGTTTCTCTATTACCCTCTTGCACTCATATAGCGGTTTCAGTTTTGAACACTCTGGTATGGGTTATAGGGTCCTACATCCTTTATGTGATTTAATTCTAACAACCAGTTCCAATAAAACAAAAGAACGACCCTACACAATAAAAACAAAAGCTATTCAAAAAGAAAATCTATTCGAATTTCAAAGACGAACACAAATAGTCGTTTATTTGCTTTTCAAACGAATTGAGTGATTAGTTTTGGGGAAACAGGCTTTAAATTGGAAAAGTTGTTGTTGACACATCCCGAATAGTTTTTGATCATTGAAGGATTGAATGTAGCTAATATGCCTCCCCCTTAATAACAATAGAGTAACCCATAGCGATGATTTTTTGTGAAGTAGCTGTAGAAGCTAATATTTTAGTATACAATCTGAGTGTTCACTGTGTGCACTTTTGAGATTACAAGTATTACTAGTTGATTGTATTGTTTTCTGGTCTAAGTTTTAAGGTTTCTCCACCCTGTTGCTGCATGAGAATCAGCACTACAAATAGCCAATACATTGTGTGTATTTGTTTACAGTTTGTTCGAATCCATTGAAGTTTTATTGCACCCGTTGTTTCCTCTGCTGTTCTCAGTAATCCGAAAGACTTAAATAACATTTAATGCTGCTCTGGTCCTAATTGAAATTGGCACAAATGAAAAAAAAAAAACAGAAAAAAAGAAAGAAAACAGAAATAGGAAAATGTTTTGTTTCTGTTGTCTCGTCTGTGTTGTGTTGGTTCCGCTTTCATTTCACTCTTTTTCGAGTTTTATTGGAATCGAAATGCTTTTAGTCTTGAAATAAATAATTTCTATTACTAAGGTAAATTCCCAGCTTAGATCTGGTGCACTGACCCCTGTATGGGGGCGGGGCTGTGGCTGCAAATGGATGGACTGCTGGTGTTTGCACAGTTCACTGCAATTGAATGCTGCCGCCTCTGTGTGTCTGCGTCTGTTTTGTGTTAAAGATGTTCAACGGCAATTTTGTTTGATTAAGACCAAGTGTAGAGCAGAGCATAAGTCAAAGGAATTAAATTAGTTGCATTATTTTGTTATCATGAACTAATTGCAATTTTTGTTACTGCAATGAACAAGGCAATGCCGTTGTAAAGTCGTATCTTTGTTCAATTGTTTCGGCTTGAATGAGTGAGGTAGTGATGTTTGTAGCATTCATATGGATGGAATTAAATCGAAAACTTTTTCTAATACTTTAAATGCATTTTGTATATAAAATGTAAACTCGGGAGGAATACTTGTGAGCCACAGTTGGGTGTTGCTGCAAATTGATTGTTGTTTTTAATGTAGATTTCTGAAGAAACACAAAAAAAAGCTTTATCAAGGATAATTTATTATCGAATATTTCTGCTGTAATTGAAATCTTAATAAAAAACGTATTCACGTAAAAAGTTTTTTAATTATTGTGTAGATAAAAGGCATTTATTTAATTTTTAAACTGTTATGTAAATAGTTTACGGTGAGCACAAAAGGTTAACAGGAACGTCGTTGTTTAAAACCGGCAAACAATCGACAAATGTTGTTTTTCGACGGAGAACAGACAGCCACCATTATATTTTTCAAACAGCAGCTAAGTCTTAGCAATATTTTCTCCTCGCTGAAAATCAATATTTAATCAACAAACGAAATTCTTTGTTGCACATAAGACATACAAAGTTCGGTCACTTTTAGCTCTATAATTCAAAATCTGATGATCTAAGTGATATGAAGTTTCGACAGGCGTCATCTAAATGTTGCCTTTTTTTTAAAAAGAAATTATAAATTTTCTGTTAGAGGTAACATTTGTGTGTTAGCCCGTCATCCTGATTACACAAAGTATTATCCAAATACTGCTTATTTAATCCAATATTCGCTGGTTTAAATTTTTGAAAAATTTATTGCTCTGAGAGTATTATGAGGTATTACCGGGAATAGAAATTTGTCTTCAAATTACATGTCTTTTTAGTACATTTTCCAAATAGTTACAAAAAATGCATCCCAATATTAAATTTTGAAGACGCACATATTCATCGCTATGTGGGTGTAAACAAATCGAACATTTAAATGGTCTGTTTCAAGTCTTAGTAAACAATTTTTTAATATTTCAAAATGTTTTCCTAAAAAATCCCAAAAATGTTTATCTAGACTATTCAAACCTTCTACAAAATGCACTCGCCAAGCCATTATCGAAGATAAGAATTATCTATCATTACCGGTAATAGAAATTTGTTTTCAAATTACAAGTCTTTTTAGTAAATTTTCAAAATAGTTTCAAAAAATGCATCTCAATGTTAAATTTTAAAGACGCACATATTCATCACTATGTGGATGTAAACAAATGAAACATTTAAAGAGTCTGTTTCAAATTTTTAGTAAACAATTTTTTACAGTTTTAAAATGTTTTCCAAAAAATTCCCTCAAATGTTTATTTAGAGTATTCAAGACTTCCACAAAATGCACTCGCCAAGCCATTATCGAAGATAAGAATTGTCTATCCTCAATTTGCGTACACATTTCCTTTTCGACGTTTTTCAACATACATATTTACAGAACATAACCTCAATATTAAGTTTTCGACAAAATATATACAACAAATATATATTGTGGATTTCTTCGAATAACTTTGCTCTCTGTTTTTCAAAGTTTCTTCTGCAGTTTTAAGAAAAATGTCAGTCGAAATTTACCACAATTGTTAGTTACTCGATGACACCATTCCCCGAGTCTCAGAAATATTTCTCATCACATATGTAATTGGTGTTATGCTATGATTGGATTTGTACAATGTAAATAATAATAATTCTAATTCCGGCGATTTTAGCAATATGTGACTTTATTGAGCAAAAAAATTGCATTAAATTCTGTTTTCAAAATAGAATTTCGCCTGCGGAAACGTTAAAATATTAGAGAAAGAAGGTCTTCCGTGAACTGACTTTGTTAGAGAGAAATGTCTATAACTGGCATAAATATGGTAGTATAAAGAAGGCAGATAAAGAGTTGAAGATGGAGATCGCACCGAAGGACCATCAACCTCTATCGATGAAGTCGCGTCCGATAGATGTGAGTTTTAGTGTTCAAAACTACTGATTAACAGTGTAGAAAATTGCTGATGATGTTGGCATTTCAAACGTATCAGTCAATTGCATTTTAAAACATATTTCAGGCCTCAAATGCGTCAAATCTTGATTGGTACGAATAACAGTAATTTTTTTTTTTTTTTTTTGAAAAACACCCGTGTTAGTTTAGGGTCATCTATTTTTCGTTTTCAGGTGAAGCTTAATAAAAACCAATTTAAAGCTATGATTTTGATGAAACTTTTATTTCTCTATAATGCTTGGATCTTGCCGCCTCTGAATTGGTTGCATGGTTGGCCACAATTGGGAGAAATTGATTTAGAGAGAAAGAAATTGCTCATACAAAACCCAAATCCAACTTTTGGAAAAATATTCCCTTCTCAAAATTTTTCTGGTATTCTCACTTTGTTAATGAAAATAAATAAAGAAAGAAAATTAAGATGATTCGCCACAATTGGGATAAATTGATGTAGAGGGAAAGAAAACGCTTTCATTCAAAACCCAAATCCAACATTTGGGAAAAAATTTTTCAAAATTTTTCTGGTATTCTCACTTCGTTAATGAAAATTAATAAAGATTGGAATATTATCCAACAATGTTTTGGACTGGAGCAACCAAATACCCTTCCTAGGGTAATTTGGTGGACTGAATTCTAATCTGTAATTGGGTTTTCTCTATCACGTCAGGTTTTTGGAATACAAAAAAAAAAATTTTTTTTCACTCGTTTTTTACATAAAAAAGCATTAGCTCATTTAAAAATCAATGAATTTTCAAAAGTGAATGGCGTTATTTGAACGTCGTTTATATTTTGTTGGTTCGGTTTCACGTATTAGAGTCCAACCATAGTTTCTCAGCATGCTTTTGTCCCAAAATCCTTGAAATCCTTTGTCTTCCCCTTGTTCGTCGCTTACCGCATGTAGGTTCTGTGGAAAAAAAATTAAATGGGAATGAAGAAATTGCATTTTGAGTGACATCGATACACCTAATTTGTGATAATTTTTCAATAATTCAGTAATTTTTCAATATATTGCCTTCAGTTTCCACTCCTATTGTTTCCAAGAAAGCTGTTCACGATGCGATGTCAGGCTGCATGTGTTTGCTCCAATAAACATTGTTAAAAATTGTCATCATTCAATAGCTTCCTGATCTGAGGGCCTACAAATATGCCTTCTTTGATTTTAGCATATGAAATTTAAGGAAAAACCGCTAACAAATATTTAAATGCTGTACCATCTTTGTCCAGAGCCTTGACAGAGTTCTTAAAAAGGCCCAATTTTATGTGAAGCGGCGGAAGAAGAACGTCATTTGGATCAAAATAATGGTTTATTTGAAATGTTTTGTTTTCCTGGTGAATACTCAGTTCTTTTTGGCCACTCTGTGTTCTGACGTAATAATGAAATATAGCGCGACTTTCCCATTGACAAAGGAAATAACAATATTTTGTGAAACCTCCTTGCATACCAGTCAACAAACTAATGACCTGAAACAGACTAATTTACAGTTATTTACTAAGGTCTGTACTATATATACAAAGAAATTTAAATCACATTCCTTAAGGTCATCACAGATCTTCTACTTATTATCGTTGTATTTGAGTAATGTCCAAATTTCAGTCATTGATTCGTAATTTTCCTTTGTATTAACGGCATGAGCAATTGGTATGGATGGTTTTTCATTTCCATTATGCAAAAGAATAGCTTTTGAATTGTACTTAGAGCCATTAGTAAATAATCTCCATTCGGTTTTGTCATTTAATTTTTTGAAATAAACCATCAACATCAGTATGGTGTAGAATACAGTGTTCCTTTTCAAAATATGCAGCCAATTCCAAGCTTCTATCTCTATAGATTTTTATTTTTGTCCTAACTGCAAGATGTTTCCACTGCAGCATGCGTTAAGCTAGTAATTCTGCGTCTTGCTTCGTTAAATGTAAATCCCGAATTAGATCATTCAGCTCAGCTTGAGTCACTAAATGGCATTCATCATCAGCCTGATACAAACTATCACTGCTAGTGAAAGATGTTTCAGACTCATTGCTCGTAGCACTGGGAATGACTGGTAATGGATCATTTGGTGGATGTTGAACTGGTATGGAAACCGGTGTGACGGATTATTGCAAAACATTTCTGGTGTTCACGGTTCGCTCAAGTTTCTGACAACAAACCCAAAATAATGTAAACATGCATATTTTAGTGATTCTGATATTAAATATCCTTTTTTTCCAACCAAATATTCACCACACATAAAACAAAAATAACTTAAATCAGTAGCACTCGACGTCCCTGACATGATTAAATGCTACTATTATGAAGATTTAGAATGAAAGTGGGCTTCTGTCAAATTAATAAATGTGAAATTGTAGCGTCAGTATTGACTGTTTTACAGTGTTGCCAGCATGCGATAAAAAATGAACAAGACGTGATATGCCAGATTCGAATTCAGCGCACCCACATTAGTTGAAAATTATACTTCGTTTCTGCAGTAAATTTTTTTTTCCAAATTTGTAGATCAGTGTAGTTGATAGATCCTCCATTTTGTATACATTTGTATAAAAAACGCTTAGATATTGGCAATAAAAGTACGATTTTTTATGGGGAAAATAAGGTATGATGATTTGAATAGTAATATGCAAGGAAGAAATCAATTTATAGTAATGGATATGCAATTTTGACCTTGTAAATTTTTTAGTTACAACTTACCATTTGCGCTGAAGCAATAAAGATTCCATTTTTCAGATTTCGGTAATTTATAATAAATAAAACTATTCGTGCGCAAAAAAGAGAAAAGTTTATGTGGAAATATGTATAGAACATTTTCCAGTTGAAAATATTATTGTCCTTTAAGGACATTTTGTTGGTATTTGTTATCAGAGAATCAAGTCATAATATTTAAAATGATACCATCAGTTGAAAAACACAGATTCCTTAGTTGAATGTAGTGCCACAAACGGAGCATTCTCTGGAGAAGGAGATGTATTTACAAATCGTGTTCTTGTACCCAATTTTTACTGTTTTTTGTAAAAGGTTTAGCGGAGAATATAATTCATCACAGTTACGAGAACCAAAATATTTAGTATAAATTTAATATTTTATAATGTTTATATTTTATTTATTTTATAAATTAGCGCGTAATCCTGGTTACACAAAATATTATCCAAGTACTGCTTATTTGATCCAATATTTGCTGATTTAAATTTTCGAAAAATTTGTTGTCTTTTTAGTACATTTTCAAAATAGTTACAAAAAATGTGCACATATTCATCACTATGAGGCTGGAAACAAATCGAATATTTAAACGGTCTGTTTCAAATCTTAGTAAGCAATCTTCTGCATTTTTAAAATGTTTTCCAAAAAATTCCCTAAAATGTTTATCTAGAGTATTCAAAACTTCTACAAAATGCACTAGCCAAACTATTAAAACTATTTATCAATATCATAGTCCAATTTGAGGTCAAAAAAAAAAAAAAAAAAAAATATCAAAAAATATTACAAAAAGTGTTTTTCATCTCCCATCGTTTTAAGGCCATCAAGTGCCAAACATTGCTAGAGCATCGTTAACAGCATTAGACGTTTAGCAATTCGGCTATCTAAACATTAGTCTATAATCTTATTTTGAGTTACCCACAACAACGACCCGCAACATTTTGCCACATTATTTATCACTTAAGGTTATTTGGTGGCCACCAACAGCATCAGGGTAAATTGTATGCGGTTTCTTCTTAAAAAATTTTTTTAATTAACATTGAAATTGCTTTGCGCAGAAAGTAAACAAAAACACCATTAAAGTGTAAACAATTGAAATCACAAAAAAACAAAAAGCAAAACAATATAGACAAATACCAAAAAAAAAAAATATTCTCGGATAAAAGGAGATTTTAGTGCCTTTTTGCCAGGATAACATATTCTATTCAAATGACTGGCTATGTCAGAACCTACTAAATCATTTAACAGCAACGTTTTTGTTTATGAACTTTTCTCTTATATCATGTAAAAGCTTTAATTGAAAAAATTGTCTACAAAAATAGAACGAAAACTGGCAAGATTGATGTAAAATAGAAGATCATAAAACATAAAAAAATTAACCCCCTCAAAAGAAAAAAAAAACAGCCATAACCAATAAGTGAATTCTTGTGTTATTTTTTCATCTGGAAATCTATTTTTTTGTTATCGTTTGTGTCCTTTATGGTGCTTCAACTAGATGTCGATGATACCAATGTTGATGTCGATTATGATGACCTTTTAGGAAGATATTTTTGCTATTTCAACTTTATGTGCGTTTATTTCCTATTTTCTTGACATTTAATCTCTTACTTTGTTTGTTTGCCTGTTTCTTTGTCCTTTCCCACATTTTGTTTTTTTTTTTTGAAGGGGCTATCAGCCATAGATTACTGGTTGAAATCCCTCCTTTGTTTTCCATTTGCATTGCCATAACGCAAATATTCTTACGTTAGGTCGACATCAAGAACCATTTGCAGTTTGATCCTAAGCTACTTTTAGCTTCGTTAAGCGATTGTTGCTGTGGAAACATCATCAGCTTACTTTTACAGTCAGATTTATGAAGAAATGTCAGGTGGATGGATGGTAGTGGTGTTGGGAAAGAGCTTGGCAGGAGAGAAGAGGGTTGAAAATCCTTTTGGATATCTTTAAAGAGAAAGAAAATTTTGTGGACCTAATACATTTCGTTTTTATTTATCTCTTCAGCTCCACAATCCTGAACATAGGAGGTATTCATAGGATAGTAGTGATTGAATGTGAATATCTTGAGTGATGAATTGTTTTTGCCACTTATGGGATTTTGCCCTAAAGCTGACCAGACAGACCTGTACAGAGGATATTGTTGTACAAGCTGTTTCCTATAGCATCCTTGAAGAGTATACGTTACATACTAGAATCATTTGTATCTCATACGTATATTACCTTCTTTGAAATGAACTGCACTTGGTTTGTACAGGGTCATTTTTTAAGATTACAGCACTGGTTGGTAATGGCATCCAAACGCCATCTGTCAAAGTGAAAAGTGTACAGTATACTCTGTCATTTCACACATGGAAAGACCAACAAACGAGCAACGATTACAAATCGTTTAAACTTATTATCAAAATTCGTGCTCTGTGACAAATGTGCATCGTTTGATGCGACCATTTTATGGTCGTCATAATCGACCTGCTGAATCAACAATTCGTGCTGTTATCTCCAAATTTTGCACCAAATTTACTTTGTTTTACATAAAACTACAAACAAAATATTACCAGTCATTGGAGCAACCCCTAGTGGTAGTAGGGGAGGGGAAAATTTATTCTCTTTCAGCTGTGTCGATCAGTCAGAAGTACTGGCCGGTTTTTTGTCGGTTAAATCAAATGCTGTGGGCTTTGATGAAATTAATCCTAAATTCATCAAAATTTTGCTTCCAAAAATCTTACCATACTTTACTTTTATCTTTAACACTATCCTAACAAAATCAGTATATCCTACTGCATTTAAGTTTGTCAAAATTATACCCATACCAAAATCAAATAACGAATTTAGGCCCATCGCAATACTCCCTTATTTGTGAAAAGTTCTAGAGAAATAAATGTACAATCAAATGTCAAATTATATTGAAACAGCAAATCTCTTAACACAACGACAGTCCGGCTGTAGACCAAAAAGCAGTTGTACCACTGCGCTTATTGATGTAGTAGAAGACTTAAGAAAGGTAGTTGATTGTAACTTGATTTCAACTTTTGTACTTCTAGACCACGGCAAAGCTTTTGACACTGTAAGCCATTCTATATTCATCACTAAACTCGCCTGGCAGTTTCACTTTAGCAGTGCAGCCTGTAAACTCATTTTTTCTTATACTAGCAATAGATCGCAATGCGTTTTTTATAACAACATCTTCTCCAGCAAGTTAAGCATTCATAAAGGTGTGCCACAAGGATCCATATTGGGACCACTTCTTTTCTGTATATGTATAAACGATTTACCAAATGTATTAAATCATTGTAAAATACAAATGTATGCCGACGATGTGCAACTTTACTGCAGTACAGAACAAAAAAATATTTCTAGCTGTGCTCAAAAAATAAACGAAGACTTGGAAAAAGTACACGAATGGGCATGTCAAAATGAACTAAGTCTAAATCTTTCCAAATCTAAATTCATATATATAATTATTTCAAACAAGAAAATTATAGAAAGTGAACTATTCTCTTTCAACTTAACAGCACGCCAATTAAGTTTGTTAAGTCCTCATCCAACTTGGGAGTAATTTTCAACGACAAATTGACTTGATCAAATCATATAAATAGCGTCGTTGGTAAGGTACATTGCATGTTAAGAAATCTATGGGCTGTCAGACATTCAAAACCGTTTGATATACGCATGCTTCTAGCGAAAAGCTATTTGATTCCATCACATCTGTATGGATGTGAAATCTGTTTTAACTGTGATAGTACGGATTCGCGCAAACTCAAAGTTGCTTATAACAACATAGCAAGGTATATCTTCAATAAAAAACGGACTGATAGAATCTCTGCTTATTCTTACCAAATATTTAATATGAACTTCGAAAATTTATTGAAATTTAGAAGTCTGTTACTAATGCAGAGGATTATAGTCTCAAGTGAGCCAAAATATCTTTTTCAAAGAATACGTTTTGCCATGTCCAATAGAGGTAAAAAAATTATACAACAAATTTATAGAACCCGTATTTCAGAAAGGCAATTCAGAAAGGCAATTCTTTATATGTACCGTTTGTCTTTGGAACGCTCTTCCTTCTAAGTTTCAAACATTGAGCAACGCATTAAAATTTAAACGGCAACTAGGTACACTTTATAAAGATTAAACTTAATTACAATAAAATTAAATGAATAAATAAATATAACTAAAAATAAAATTAATAGTGTATTATGTGTATAAATAAATAAATATATGTTATGTTTGCTTAAATTATGTACATCGTGATATTGTAACTTTTGCCACCAGCACTGTAATATAAAAGATTTAATCTTGTTGTGCTAGGTTATGTCAAAATTGATAAATCAATAAATAAATAAGACCATCGACTCGCATGCTTTGAGTGCGTACCGAACAAAATATTGCAGCCGTAGCGACCAGCGTTAATGACGATCATGAAATGTCAATTCGCCACCGTTCTCAGCGATTGGGCATGTGTTACAAGGAAAATTTTACATGTCGATTTGGGTTTGAAAGCCTATAAAATTCAATTCACGCAAGAATTGAAGCCGAATGACCTACCACAACATCTAATTTGTGGTGAATGGGCCTTACCAAAGCTCAATGAAAATCCATTGTTTTATCGAAAAATTGTGTTCAGCGATACGTACACAAGTAAAACTGTCGCATCTGAAGTGATGAACAGCCACATGCCATACATGAACTACCGAGGCATTCCGAAAAAACGACAGTCTGGTGTGGTTTATGGGCTGGTGGCATCGTCGGTCCTTTTTTCTTCAAAGACGTCCGTGGAAGAAAAGTCACCGTCAACGGCGAACGATATCGAGCCGTGATGCGCGATTTTGTTTTGCCTTAATTAATTGAGTTGAATTTGCTTGACATGTGGTTTCATCAGGACGGTGCAACATTGCACACTGCTCGTGAAACAATGGATATGTTGAGGGATGAATTTGGTGAGCAGCTTCTCTCTCGATTTGGCCCTGTGAGTTGGCCTCCAAAATCTTGCGATTTAACGCCTCTTGATTATTTCTTGTGGGGTTATGTCCAATCGTTAGTCTACGTAGACAAGCCGAACACTATTAACGCCTTACAGGATAAGAAAACACACGTTATTCGTGGAATACAGACCGAAATGCTGAAAAAAGTAATGAAAAATTAGACCTTCCACATGGACATTTTGAGACGGAGCCACGGACAACATTTACATGAAATTATCTTTAAAAATTAAATGGCAAAGACCAATTTATCGATTCCAATAAAAAATTTTAATATATGATGCAAATTTGAGGGTTTTATTCGATTTTTAAAAAATTGCGATTAAAAGATCACCCTTAAAACTCAAATTGGGTAAGAAAACAAACAATTCTCAAAGTTCCGCTGCCTGATATCCTATTCTATACGAAAGAGATTTTGTTGTTGACGTGATCCCTCGCAAATTAAACTATTAGCATTAGCAACTTTTGAGCTTAACACTTAAGGATTTAGCAACAACCTGGGCGTGATTTATATTGTCGATTTCCGGGGACTGCTCTGTGACAAAGTTACAGGGGCTCAAACTAGGACCCTTAAATTGGCTTTTGAATGGCAAATCCAAATTATTCCTAGATAACAAATTAAAAATCTATAAATGCTTCTTAAAGCCCGTGTGGACATATGGAATCTAGTTATGGGGGACTGCAGCAAACTCCAACCTTGAAATATTGCAACGCTTTCAATCCAAAGTACTGCGAACCATTACCGGTGCACCCAGATACTTCTCGAACAAACAGTTGCATAGAGAATTGAAAAACCCTTCATTAAAGAAGAAGTCCAAAAATACTCCGTTAGATACATGAATCGTATCCAACAACATCCGAACCAGCTGGCGTCCAATCTGTTCAACGAAACACCATTATTTACCAGGCTAAGGAGGAGAACCACACAGGACCTGTGGTAGTATATAAGTAGTATGTAGGCCAATGTAAATATTAATGAATGTTAAAGGACAGATTGTAATAAATATGGAATTCAAAAACAAAAAAAAAAAAAAAAAATATTCATTAACAAATGTTGAGGCAAAAAAGAATGGTCAATATTTGGGTTAACATATCTGTCTCTCTATCCGAATAAGTAAGTGAATTTTTTCAATTAGTTAGCTCGTGTATGGGCAATTTGGGATACCAAAAATTACTTTTCCTCTCTTTGTTGTTACAAAACTATGTTTCAAACGTATAAAACATCAATTCATAGCAAAAATTGTTATGTCTGCATTTGCGTTTGTGATTAAAAATCTGTTACAAATAAGCTTGTGGTCCCCATGAAAGGAAAATAGGATTTTTTTAGCATGCAATTAATCGAATAATTTGAAATTTACTGAACATATGATCCGAAGCCTTTTAAATATCGTGTAGATTTTATTTATTTATTTATCTATTTGATATTACCTGTACAACAAGACTTAATATTTTTTAATTATAGTACAGGTTTTTTATTTGGTATATAATATAATGTAACAATATTTTTTAACTGATTTTTTATATAAACAATTACAAATTATTCTATGTATGTTATTAATCGACATGGTCAAAAATAGCTTTTTTAAAATGCCCTGCATTGCTTATGAACTGTATGCGTGCAGGTAGTGAATTCCAAAGATGTATACTATTTATATAAAACTGTCATTCGGACATCAAACTTCTGCGCCTTTCCGGTATTAAGTCATTTGATCTATTTGTACGTGTAAACTTTATTTTATTATATAGATAAGGAGGTTCATGGGTGTATATAATCTTGTGAAGAAGAATTAGAACACGTATCACCAATAAATTTTGAAAAGTAACTCCATACAATTTTTTTGCATAAACCGATATGTGGTCATATTTTTTCAAACCGTACACATATCTTACCACAGCATTATACGCCAAATTTAACTTTCTGAGGCTTGCAGAATCACTACTAGCAAATATTTCACACCCATATAACAAAGTGGGCATAACATAAGTTTTAGCCAGGAGAAGACGAATATGTATAGGTGTAAAATAATGTGTGTTCCAAAGAGTTCTCAAGATACCATAAGTTTTTCCAGTTGCAGAGATTATGTGGTCTGACCATGTAAGTGTTTTATTGAAAATGATGCCTAAATTTTTCGACATCACCACCACTTCCACCCTTTGGTTATTAATAACAATTTCTGGATCAAATATTTGTTTCATTTGTTTGGGTCTTATTACTAAACACTTAGATTTTGAAGGATTAAGACAAAGACCATTTGCAGTTGCCCAATTATGAAAATAGTGTAAATCTTCATTAAGTTTACCTATACAACTGGATATTTGTTCTAAGCAACAACCTATATAAATTTGTACATCATCTATATATATATAAATGAATATCTGTCTGTCTGTGTACAAAAATAGTTTGTAAGAGAACTCCTCTCACACGTCGTACCCGATCTTCATGAAACTTTCAGGGCTTATTCGTGTCGGCCAGGAGAAGGTTTTTAACTATGTTCGAAGGTCGAAATCGAGGCGAGTGACATGATAAGTCCGTCGGAAAAGTGGAAAACTGGAAATTTTTCATTATATATATAATTCTACTGTACGAGCGTTGTCATTGAACTCCTCCTAAACGGCTGGACCGCTTTGCATAAATTTTTGTATATGCGTCTGGGTGGTGCCCGGGATGGTTTAGATTTACAATTCGGTCCAATTGGACAAAGGGGCGTGGTACCTCCCATACAAACAAAAAATTAAAAATCAATTATTTCTGCTCCTGCTTACGGTATTTAAACAAAATTTAGTGCGCAGGTTTGGTGTACATATCTTAAGTGCTACTGCAAATATGGGCGGGATTGGACAATGGGGCGTGGTACCTCCCATACAAACCATGAATTAAATATCCAATATTTCTGCTCCTGTTTACGGTATTTGAACAAAATTTGGTACATCGGTTTGGTGTGCATATCTTAAGTGCTACTGCAAATATGGGCAGGATTGGACAATGGGGCGTGGTACCTCCCATACAAACCATGAATTAAATATCCATGGCCTTTCTTATTATAATAGACCGATTGATGAAATATTTCCAATAAAAATAAAATTTGAAGGCAAAGCAACGTTTGCCGGGTCGGCTAGTCAGCATATAAATGTAAATCACAGTAGTTTAAATGATTCGGAAGGTCATTTATGTACATTGTAAATAAGAGTGGACCAAGTATAGATCCCTGCGGAATACCTTTTAATACTGGTAGTTTCTGCGACGTTTTATTATGTGTGGAAACAGACTGACACCGATCGGTTAAGTAGGAAGAAATTAAGCTTGTGGATGAAGGTGAGAAATTGAATATTGTTTGTAATTTTTTGCAAAGAATACTATGATTAACACAATCAAATGCTTTAGAATGATCTAAAAGGACAAGAAATGATATATTTCCAACATCGACATTTTTGCGTATTTCCTCGGATACATCGAGAATGGCTGTAATGCAACTACGTTTCGGTCGAAAACCCGATTGTTTTTTTGTGAGAAGATTATTTTGTTGTAAGAAGTTATACATTTGTTTATGAATTATTTTTTCGAACACCTTTGATAAATATGGTAAAATTGCTATTGGCCGATAATCTTTATTTGCTTTTGGTATAGGCAAAATTTTGGCATATTTCCAATTTACTGGAAACATGCTTTTGGTTATAATTGTGTTAAATATAAAAGTAATATGACTTAGTATTTCAGGTAGAATAATTTTTAAGAATGTAGGATGATAGCTTTTGATTTTACAGCAAAACAACTAGCCAACACATCATTTTGATTCACACAAGAGAAAGTAAAAGAGTTTTCATTTTGATCTGAAAGGTATGTGTCATAAAAATGTTCATTTGTAGGGATTGTGGGAATGTTCGCAAAGTTTGCATTAAGTAATTCAACATCAACGTCAACATCAGAACTAAGACGATTTTTTCCGACACAAACTTCGCGTGATGTATTCCAATTACTCTTACTATTTGCTTCTCTAGAAAAGACGCTGGCATAATATTCAGTTTTAGCTTTTTTAATCATTTTATTTACTTTTCTTCTAGCCAAGCAGAATTCCGTATGGAGTACAGACGTTTTATACTGTCTCCATCGTCTAAAGATAGCATTTCTTTCAGTAATGGCTGATTTTATATTTTTATTAAACCATTGCTTCCTTTTACAACTATTATTAGCACTTTTCAGAGGTACTGATTTTCCAAACACGTACGCAACATTTTTTTCCACGAATGTTAATTGATCTTCAACAGACAACATATAATATATAGCGCTCCAGTCTATTTTGCTTAATTCCGTCCTCAACGTATCGTAGTCAATATGCTTAAAGTCATGATATGTGGTTATATTATTTTCAGACAGAGTTTTAAATTCGTAAGTCAGGAAAATTAAGTCATGTCTTGAAAAGGAGGGAACTATAAGTTGGTCATAAAGTAAAACCTTTTGTTGACTGCTGACAAAGAAAATATCTATAAGGGAGTTTATTGTGGTAGAATAATGTGTAGGTAATGTGATGTTCGTTGGATATAATCCAATAGACCGCATGTCGTTTAAGAGCATATTTTCTATCAGAATATTAGAGTTAAAATCACCGCAAACTATTACTTCTTCATAATTTACAGTAACATTTTCTAGGAAACCGTGAAAGTTATCAGTATTTGTTCTGCGGTTGGGTCTATAAACGCAACCCACGAGTATTTTATTTTCACTTGACGCAGCTTCCACAAACAAGTGTTCTATTTTTTCTTCCTTTGATGATTTAAAGACAATTTTACTTAAAAAATTATTCTTGACAAACATAGCAACACCGCCTCCAAGAGTTTCTCTGTCACACCGGAACATTTTATATTCATATAAATTTACAAGTGTATCAGTAACTGATTCTTTAAGCCACGTCTCAGTTACACATATAACATCTACATTAGATTTTTCAAATATAAAGCGGAATTCATCAATTTTGTTTCTTAAGCTCTGTGCGTTTATATGACAAACATTAAGTCCTTCTCTCTGCTTACACAATATACGTATTATATCAAAAGTACGATCTTTGGAACTCAAGTTACTACCATAATGTTGAGTCATAAGTTGATGTTATAAAAATGAATGGTTCATAAGCAAAATAAGGGCATAAAGCTATTATATTATAAATTAAACAACTTTCAAAATTAAACAACTTTCAAAGATTCTAGTTTTGAATCATTTTGTTAAACAGCTAACCCAATAAATGTTATAACTTAGTTATTATTTCGAATTATCTCTCTCTCTCTCTCTTTCTCTCTCTGTCTCTTTCATTATTATCATCAGGAAAAGTTTCGCAGAGGGCCATAATTATGCGTTGATTTAATTGAATTCATCTTCTAGTTTGTCCCCATATCGCAAGCGAACACCACAATTCGGCTGCAACTGCCTTTAGTAAATCCTTAGAAGTTTGATTCATCAAAACTCTTTTGTGCAATCTTTCAACGCAGTTATATATATAAAATTTTTTTCTCTTTTGTTTGTTAATTATGTTTTCATTTTTTTCTGCTACGTTATGTGCTTATTGTTCTTACATTATCGCTCAAATGAAAGAGATGAATGGAAAAATGTTTTTTTTTTATGTATTCCTTTCCCTTTGCTCACAACAATGTAGTGAAATTAGTGTTCAAAGTTCAGAGTATAATGTCTATAATTAAAATTAATTGTCTGACTAACAAGCGAATTAGTAACGCCTTTGAAAAGCAAAAGTTCGTTGTACTTTTTTGCGTTATATTACTCTCGTAAGCTGCAATGAGCTGACCTGGCTGAAATGTTGACTGTTGGATCAACTACGAATGAATAGAAAAAGTTTGGCAAAATTGAATTTCGAAATTACTAGGTTACGATACGAAAAAGTCACAGCAGATTGTGCACATTGTGATGAGGTGGAAAGCAAAGTTAGGTTTTTTTTCTAAAAGGAGAAAAAGTAACGTGAGACAATGGGTGATATATAGCTATTCAACTAAAGAGAGTTAGCACTGGTACATAAATTATAAATCTAATACTTTTCCTAAGATACTTAAGTAAGTGTGACATTCACTGAGTAAACATTAATTTTTAGAATTTTCGAAAAAGGAATTTGTCATAAGATGGTGGTCCCAAAACTAGCTGACCGGATGAAAAAGACTCAAAAAAGTTGGGAAAATTTTTCCTTATTTTTCAAACCAATCTCCTTTTAGCTCGATACGCTTTTTCCAGCGATATAGATAGCTTTTATATCCAGTTTATAGTAAGAACTGTCAAACTTCTTAAAAAAGCCATCAACCGCAGACTCCTCCTGTTCACTTTTATTTTCAAATCTTTCACCACCGAGCGAATATGATGAGTGATGAAGAATGTCGTTGTTGTTATAAAGAAAAACATCTCAAGAAGCGTATTGTCAATTTCCTTTATTTTTTTTATCATAATTAGTCTCTATGCGTTATTTATGGTATGTTCACACATCAAGCTTATAGCTTGTAAGGATATAAGGGTATCCCAACAAGAACGCAAGATTTAAATGACTGATGCAGCAATTGAATTGTTTCTCTGGCTGTATGACATGTGGCGCCGTCTTGTTGAAACCACATGCCCTCCACACTCATTTCTTCAATTCTAGGCACGAAAAAACTGGTCATCATTTCACGATACCCAACACCATCGACTGTTTGCGCTTGACATGCCTCATTTTCATAAAAAAAAGGTCCAATGATTTCTCCAGCCCAAAATTCACACCACACAGTGACACGTTGAGGATGCATTTGCTTCTCGTGAATCACTTGAGGATTTTCCTCACCCGTCATGCCACAATTCTGCCTATTGACGAAGCCATCAAGATGGAAATGAGCCTCGTCACTGAAGATGATTTTATCGGCAAAATCAGCATTTTCATGTTGTTTCTCCAATACCCAATTAACGAACTCCCTTCGCTGTCCATGGTCAGCTGGCTTCAGTTCCTGGGTCAATTGAACTTTGTATGCATGAAGATGCAAATCTTTCGTCAAAATTCGCTACATAGTGGATTTGGAGACACCAATTTGCTGAGCTCGGTGTCAAATTGAGGTGAATGGAGCTTGAGCGACATCATCACGTGCAGCTGCTGCATTTTCGGTTGATCGACCTGGTCGAAGGCGCGTTGTTGTCTTTACATCACTAACAGACCCAGTTTTGGAAAATTTATCCATTAATCTCTTTACAGCTGACTCTTTTGGAGCATTATTGTGACCCCAAATTGATTGCAATTTGCAAACTGTAGCCGCAAAACTTTCACCATTTTGGTAAAACAATTTCACAATGAGAATGCGCTGTTCATTCGTGTAGCGCTCCATTTTTACTAACCTCGTACTTTCTACTAGCAAACAATAATAATTGTTCAAATGTCAAACAATGACACTCCGAATGACGTCAAATTTAAATCTTGCGTTCTTGTTGGGACACCCTTTACAACACACCAAACCAAATATTTATACGAAAGAAAATAACGGAGAAGACTCACGAACAAAAAGGTCGTCACACACAACCTTTTTTGTCAATTATAACTTTGCTTTCGACAGTGTGACGCAGTCCTTTTGGTGTGAAGTCATGGCCGAGTTTGGTATTAAAGCGAAACTGATATGTCGTTGTTGGACGACACTGAATTTATACGGAGTTTTCAGTAAGGATAGGAAAGCATCTTAGTAGGCCATTTGTACATTAAATGAGTATTTAGACAGGGACGACCAAAATTCCGTTGGTAGGACCAGTCTTTTGAAAAGCAATTAAAACTTGGTCTGCCAAATTGGAGAAGGAGCGCAAAAGATGAAGACCTTGTTACTGTTTTTTACATGTACTTTTTAGGTGCCATCTATGTAGGTAATAAGAATGTTGCTATCAATTGAAAATAAACAAATTTTTCTTTGGATTATTCTGCTGACTAAAATTAATACCACACCACTCAGTGATGATTTCGAATGTAAGTTTAAGAAGCTCTTTCTAACCTAGATGATTATCAGACTATTCGTCAATACCTCGAGGCCATTGCCGTCTAAAAGTTGTTTCATCGGACCTCCAATTTACCATCAAAATGCGGGATAGAAAATTATCCTTACCATTATGACGTAGTTGATTGTTTCAAGATCGATTTATTATCTAAATAGTATAAAAATTTTAAATAATCAGACCTTCGTTTATAGGAATTTTTCAAAATTCGCTAAATATTTTGCTGGTGCAGTAACGGATAGTAAATCTGGACTACCGTTGCTGATGCAGTAACGGATAGTAAATCTGGACTACCGATTATGCCTCTAATTTTTCGAAATTTTGTAGCTTTTTACAAACTTTTGTATTCGTTGTGAAATTAATGCTCCCCTGTCATAGTTACAAAATAATTTTTGTAGAAAATGAAAAACAATGACGAAGTCATTCATCAAAATTACTATTTTTGTCGCTCGTCGGACATCGCTTGTCCGACATAACAAGTTTGCGTTTTGCTCAATTTACTGCAGTTGAAATTTAAAAAATTTTTGAAGGGTTAAAATGCCATGATGTGCCTCTATGTCATTCAACCACAAAAATGGTATTTTTTTTTTAAGATTTCGCCGTTCTTTTTAATTTCTTTCAGAATTTTTTTGGTAAATATAAACGGCGAACATTACTTTCACTACGAATAAATTGGAAAATAATCACCATCAGTTTTGATTTTGATATTGTAGAACTTTGAATTTCTTTGGAAAGGCAGATACTGGGTTTTGCTTCTACATCCTCTGCTCGTAGTTTGTTTTACGGTGATATCTAATTTCATTTCTAATTCATCTTGTGTTATTTTATTTGATGGAGACACCAAGTTTTGCTTTCATGCCATAATTTTAAGCGAAAATGTTTACTTTCTTTTCTGTCTTGCCTGGTGTTATCGACAACACTAATTTGCAAAATTGATTTATTTTTAAATTTGAGTTTTCAATTGATTAACAAAGAAGCACCATGAAGGCAAAGGAGTCTGAATTTAGTTAAATTTGGTTTCTATTCATGTTATAAAATCTCTTAAACTTTATCTTGTTTGCTTCAGCATGAAACTTATGTAAGTCATTTTATCTTGTACACCAAACAACTACTCACTATTTGAAATATATATTGAAAGTTTAACTCATTTCAATTTTATGATAAAGTTTGCTACATCATCCACTGATACTTTCACCCAGTAATGCAAAGGAAAGGAGAAAAAAAACTAATACCTGGCAACTTTATATCTATATAAGAATCTGCTGAAAAACAAGTTTGAAAAAAAAAACATATCTATGAAGTGTCGTTTAGAACATTCACCAGACTTTGTGGCACATTTTCTACTTAACTTTGCCGCTTTTATCTATTTTAAGCAAACAAACTATTCGAATGTCAATTCCGTCAAATGAAGAAACTAAACTTTTATTTCCGTTGCCACATTTACTAAAATATTCATTCTAAGACTAAGAGATACTTGAAATAAATTCACAAAGCACAAAGTATAGCTACCACTGACATACGGGTAAGAGGGCAGAAAAGAAAGGGCGGATGGAAAGTGGAAGATGTATGAAAAGACAACGAAAATCTTAAGTTTGAAAATAAGTTATATATTTTTTAAGCTTTATCTCTAATACACGTTGTAAGACATAACATATGCATATGTAAAGTTTTTAGCACACTCACACACTCTCCGCCGATTGCTAGAGACACGAGCACACGCGTTAACATATACGCATAGAGGTCCTTCTACACACTCCCACACATACACACCTTATCTTAAACACATACTTATTCATATGGCCACGTTTCTGCGTATACACCCTCATACACTCCCTTACTTGGAATGTTGGTTTTGACGCTTTTCTGCTTTTCTTTTGCATTTTAAAATAACAGAAAAGTTTTCGACATCTCTATTTGTGCATGTGAGTAAGTGTGTGTGTGCGTGTGTGTGAGAGCATTTCTGAACAGAGATAAGAAATTAAGACGTAAGACATTAAGATCTTTGTAATATGGAACGCAAAGAAGCTGCCAGCAAGCCGAAGCAAGAAAAAAAAAGCGTTGAAAACTTTGTTAACATTTTCGGTTTTGTACATTAATGATGATTTACACAGTGACTTGCAAGGAGACGTTGACAGGTCCTTTGTCGGTTTAGTACTTGTAGGATGATGCATGAGTGAGTGAGTATCATGAGGGATTTACATAATTTGAAAGAATTAGGCGGATTAGTGGTTATCGGTGAATAATAATAATAACTGCGCTGTGTGCAGTTGTTGGGTTGGTGGAAAATTAACAAATGGAAGAGAATTTGCAAACTAAATGATTGATGTTGGAAAATTTGCAGAAATGTAATTTCAACGGCAGCAAATATTCTAAGGGAACAGGCGTTAAAGCAACTAGTCGGCATTGTTCGCGTTAAAAGTGCTGTAGAAAATGTTTTGGTTTTTGATGAAACAATTAGTTCAAGATATTTCTGAGTGCGGAAAGAAGTGGAGACTTAGTTTTTCTCATAGTTATTACTTAGTAGGTTTAATATGATTAATTTTCAAATTTCCTTGCATACCAAAAGTAATTTCTAGATAAGAACGTCGTTTCCCACGTTAAATTTCAATTCGCCAAAACACTAGCCAACAAGGTTTTGAACTAGAGCAACCAATTATCCTTCCTAGGGTAATTTGGTGCGCTAAATCCGAATCTGTAATTGTAAATTCACACTGGATAAGACCGGCGTTTCCCAAGATAACTCCAATTCGCCAAAAACACTAGCCAACAAGATTTTGAACCAGAGCAGCCAATTATCTTTCCTTGGGTAATTTGGTGCGCTGAATCCGAGTCTGTAATTGGTTCTTCTCTATCACGTCAGATTTTCTTGATACAAAAAAAGTTTTTATTCGTTTTTTGCATGAAAAATGATTAATTTATTTAAAAATCAATGAATTTTCAAAAGTGAATGGCGTTATTTGAGCGTCGTTTGTATTTATTTTTCTTTTTTTGTTCGGTTTCACGTATTGGAGGCCAGCAATAGTCTCCCAGTATGCTTTTGTCTCCAAAATCCTTGATAATTTCTTTCAATTTTCATTAAATCTCGTGCTTACTCCCCTTGTTCGTTGCTCACCGCACCTAGATTTTGTGGAAACAAATCTAAATGCGAATGAAGAAAATGCATTTGGAGTGGCATTCATTCGTGATAATTTTTCAATAAATCGGCAACAATTTGTCTGTAGTTTTCACTTTTATTGTTTCCAAGAAAACTGTTCACGATGCTCTTAAAAGATTTCCAGGCTGTATATTTTTTCTCCAATAAACATTGTGAAAACTTGTCATCGTTCAATAGTTTCCTGATCTGAGATCCAAAAATATGCTTTCTTTTATTTTTGCATATGAAATTTTAGGAAAAACCGCTAACAAATATTTAAATGCTACACCAATTTTGTCCAGAGCCTTGACAGAGTTCTTAAAAAGAACCAGTTTTATGTGCAGCGGTGGAAGAAGAAGAATGTCGTATAGATCAAGTAATGGTTTATTTGAAATGTTTTGTTTTCCTGGTGAATCCTCAGTTCGTTTTGGTCACTCTGTTCTGAGGTAATGATGACATATAGCGCGACTATCCGGTAGACAAAGGAAATAACAATATTTTGTGAAACCTCCTTGCATACCAGTCAACAAACCAATGACCTGAAACAGATTAATTTACAGTTATCTACGATGGTCTATACTACATATACAAAGAAATTTAAATTACACACCTTAAGGTCACCACAAATCTTCCATTTATTATAGTTGGATTTGAGTAATATCAAAATTTCAGTCATTGATTCGTACTTTTCATTTGTATTAACGGTATGAGAAATTGATATGGATGGTTTTTCATTTCCATTATGCAAAAGAAGAGCCTTTAAACTGTACTTGGAGCCATCAATAAATAATTTCCATTCAGTTTTGTCATATGGCAGGTGAATTTTTTGAAATAAACCATCAACATCAGTACACTACAGAATAGAGTGTTTTTTTTCAAAATTCAAGCTATTATCTCCATAAATTGCTAGTTTTATCCCAACTGCAAGCAGTAGAAACAGCTGCATGCGTTAAGCTAGTAATTCTGCGTTTTGCTTCGTTAAATGTAAATCCCAAATTAGATCAGCTCAGCTCAGCTTGAGTCACTAAATGGCGTTCATCATCAGCCTGATACGAAAACTACCACAGTTAGTGAAAAATGTTTCAGACTCACTGCTCGTGGTGCTGGGAATGAGTGATAATGAATCATTTGGATTTTTCATATTGAATCCAGTAACTTTTGTTAAACAGAAATAACAATCGGTTTGGTGATTACTTCACTTTCTTCAAAGTACTGGAATTAAAAAATCGAAATAGATCTTCTTGCCATTTGTATAAAACAGTTCTGCAGCTATTGAAAACCACTGTCGGTGTCCACCGTTTGTTCAAGTTTCTGACAGCAAAACCAAAATAATATAAATATGCATATTTTAATGACTCTGATATTGCACATCCTTTTTTCCAACCAAATATTCACCAAACACACAAAGCAAAAGTAACTTAAATCAGTAGCACACGATGTCCCTGAGATTTAGAATGAATGTGGGCTTCTTTCAAATCAGTATTTGTGAAATTGTAGTGTCAGTATTGACTGTTTTACAGTATTGCCAGAATGCGATAAAAAATGAACAAGACGTGATAGCCCGATTTTTATGCCAGATTCGAAAAACACGATTCGTTTCTGCAGTCAATTTTCTTTTCCAAATTTGTAGGCCAGTGTAATCATCTAAACTAATTTGCGCAACGATCTGTTTAGTATTCTTTTCCTAGGCAAAGTTGCTTGCCGGCTCAGTTTCCAGTGCTATACATATTGGAATTTCCTATTCAACTATGACACGATTACGGTTGACGTTTAGATTACTAAATGCTACTCTTCGAATTATATCATAGTTGTGCTCACATTCTAAAAACTGCACGCTCAAGTGGCAAAATAGATTTATAAATTATTAAAATTAAACTTTTGTATACTCGTACAATTACAATCCTTCACATTCAGGGTAATTTATGAAAAAAACTAATAACAAAATTCTTTACATTGTTTAAAGTGCTCTTCAAATATTTGAAAAATGTTTTCAGTTAAATATTAGAGCAATTGAAAAACATTTTTTTTTTTGTCCTTTGGTCAGATATTTTACATTCTTCGACGTCATTTTGCAATCAGCAAGTGTTTCTAGATCCCATTCTTTTATCTCATTCTTGGTATCGTAACGACCTTGATGACCTACAAGTTCAACAAAAATAAGGAAACGATTTTTTCATGTAACTTCGATTCATCTTCCACACATGCCTTCAATTTCCCTTTCCTTTCCAATCCACTGTAAACTTCGCCATCGTGAGTACAATTTCAGCTGTGTTGATTTTTCGCTTTTGTTATTAAATTTACCTGATGTTCTCTTTAAACACTTTGTTCGTAATGAATAGCACATCATTAAACCAATTATCACGTCCACTGAGTGTTCTCCCACATGCTAATGTATACTTACACGTGTACACACACATTTGCACACTGGATGAATGCATGTGTACATTGTAGTTGTTTCAAGAAAATAATAACATACATACATATAAACATATATTTTAATTCAATCGTATCGGTGTGTTTATCACCTCATCATCAGTTTGTGAAGGTGTCTGTGGTTGTTAATGAAATTAAAAAATGCAAAAAAACAACAACTCTATTGTACGGATTTTTCTCACAACAAGAGCACAAAGGTATAGCTGAGTTTTCATGTGCGTGCATGTGTGTGTGTGGGTGAGTGTACAAAGGTTATGTTAATACAAATAAAATTATTCATTATGGCGGTGATTCATGGCGTGTGAGTCAATAATGATTTACATTATATTTTCAAAAGTCCGGGGTCTAAAGTTATGGCGGTGATATCCCTCAAAGCCGAATAATATATTGTAGTATAATATCAGGTGTAAATTCGGTAGAAGGCAAAAATTTTGTATGAACAGAAGTGATCGGTAAGAAATCTACATTTGTTAAATGGTAATTAGTTATACATACTTACATTGGGTGGCGACTACAATGATCATATTTATTTGTTGTATAGGGTGGCGCTATTACGCCACCCTGTACGTCATATGTAGAAAATAATTCCAAGCGCTTCTATCTTATCCGTTTCTTCTTCGGTCCGTCACACCAAGTTTCGATAGTGTTTCAAAAGCCTGGTCCTTCCAATGGAGTTTCGGCCGCCGTTTTATTCATCCATCAAGTTCGTTGTCGAAAACGTTTCGGGTTAGTGCATTTAGGTCCATCTGCACAACATGAATCAGTCAACGCAATCGCTGTATGTTAATACGCTTGAACACGCCGATACTTATTAAACCAGAGCTGAAACAGCTTTCTTAATTTTTTAGGGCTGTGTAGACCTTAAATTATTATAGTTCTAAGAGTTGTGATGATTACAAAGGAGAGCTCAGTTCATTGTTCATGTGACGCTTTATACTTTCCGCTAACTGTGATTAGTCCATATATTTACTAGAGTATTTTCCCCCATACTTAGGTATGTGAAACCGCGCTCAGACAGGCCCTGGTACGACAAAGAATGTCGCATGTTGTCTGAGGGAAAGGATGCTGCATACAGGGCAACGTTGTGGCCAATTGTAACGCGTGCAGTTAGGGGACGCTGCAAGGAGAAGAGAAGAGAGACGCACCAACTCTTTAGGCGAAAGAAGCGGTTGTGGAAAGAGCTATAGGAGTGAAGAAATAGAAAGGTATAGGGATAGAGGTGAAGCCCGAAAATTCTACCAAAAGGTAAGAAGTACAGTATATGGAACAGAGCTCCCCTCCTGTAAGGATAGCAAGGAAAATCTGGTCACAGATACGCAGAATATACTGCAACTATGGAGAGAATATTTTTATAAGCTCTTAAGTCCGGATGGCAGCACGAGTGAGGAAATCATCCCAATTATCGACGATGGCATAAATTGCGCAGCTCCGAGCCAAACAGAGATCAGAACAGCGGTATTGCGGCTTAAGAAAAATAAAACTGCGTTCGCTGATGGCCTGCCAGCAGAGGTGTTTTAAACTGATGGCAATGAGCTGATAAGCGGTTTGAGCGGTTTGGATCGAGGAAAACATGCCCGATGATTGGAATTTGAATGTATTGTGTCCTGTGTTTAAAATATGTGATCCAAGTATTTGTAAAACTATCGCGGTATCAGTCTTTTACCCATTGCTTATAAGGTCGTGTCGAGTGTGATATATGAAAGACTAAAGACGATTCTAAGTAACCTGATTGGGCCTTATCAGTGTGGCTTTAGACCTGGTAAATCAAGAAAACCAGATCGACGCTTACCATCTTTTCGTCGATTATAAAGCTGCCTTCGATAGCCCGATACGGCAAAAACTGTATGGAGCCATGCCCGAGTTTAGAATTAATACGAAACTTATATGTTTTTGTAAGATGACGCTGGCTTACACCAAGTCTTGAGTAAAGATAGGCAAAGATTTTAGCGAGTCTTTGTACACCAAACGAGGATTTAGGCAGGGCGGCAATCTATCGTGCGACGTCATCAACATACTGTTGGAGATGATTATGAGGAAAGCTGCAGTTATCACGTCTGGTACCATCTTTAACAAAAGTCATATGTTACTCGCATGTGCAGATGATATCATTGCAGAAAATTGTGAGATGTTACTACAACCTTCTCAAGCCTCGAGAAGGAAACAGCGAAATTGGATCTGGTGGTAAACGAGGACAAAACAATGTTATCGGTTTCAACGAACAAAGAGTCTACTCGTTTGAGACGCTATGTAAATGTTGACAACTCTACTTTTGAAGTGGTGGAAGAATTCATCTACCAAGGTTCAGTATGGAGATAAAGAGGAGAGTATTGCTTGCTTCAGAATCAGTACTGGCAGTTTTCGAGAGGCAAATACTGCGGAAAATATATGGACCCATCATCGTTAACGGAGAGTATCGGCGTCGCATGAACAGTGAGCTGTAAGAGCTATATGCCGACATCGACGTGGCCAATTACATTAATATACAGCGATTTCATTGGCTCAGTCACGTTGTGCGGATGGACCCAAATGCTCCAGCACCGAAACTTTTCGACAAAGAAAAAGGAAATAACAGTATTTTGTGAAACTTTCTTGTATACCAGTTAACAAACCGATGATCTGAAACGGAATAATTTACATTTATTTACGATGGTATATACTACATATACGAAGAAATTTAAATGACACACCTTAAGGTCACCAAAGATCTTCAATTTATTATCGTTGTGTTTAAGTAATGTCGAAATTTCAATCAGTGATTCGTAACTTTCCTTTGTATTAACGGAACCGGACTGTTCCAATCTTTTGGCACAGATTCCATTTTACGTTCCTCCTAGCTCTCTCCTGCGAACACATATTTTTGATATACCTCGGCATTTTACTTCTTATGCAAAAAACAGTACTCTGAATTTTATATTCTTAATGAAATTAGTGAATATGCCTTGAATCAAGATTCCAATCAACCCACAGAGTTTGACTCATCTCAATATTTGTTTCGATTATATATTAACAGGCGTCTAAAATTAAATAATTCTATTTTAAATTGTTTATAAATAATATGGGGTGGCGCATAAGCAACGTTAAGATTTGATCAGTGAATAGATTTTTTGTTTGAGCCGTTTTTTTTTCATCTCTTTACAGAATCAACTAAATAATATTTGGGAAATTTATGATGGAAATGCTCAGCACAGAACAAAGAACCAAAGTTGTTCAATTTTACTTTGAAAATCAGCATTCGATTATTTAGATCATATCGAAATTTCTTTCACGTTCGAAATGCTCCTAGCGCTTCAATAATTTACGTGTTGGCTCAGCGTTTTTTGAAATAAGGAGCCGTCTGTGTTCTTCTGCGTGCTGGAAGACCTCGTGCAGTTCAAAATGAAGTGACCATTGCTCGAGTGCAAAAGTATTGAGGAAATCCCCTAAACTTCCACCAGGCGACGTTTTCAGCAGTTAAAGATGTCTAGCCGGTCTTGGCAAATAATTTTCCCATATAAGATGCAATTGGTTCACGAGTTAAAAACAAAAGATGCACAAGAAAGCATTCAATATAGTCGCCATTAACGTTACTTATGCGTCACCCTTTATGTACATATATAATGTAAAATGTTCCAGTTTTGCCATTGTTAGTCTGTAAGGAAATTTTGTTCCATAGACTTAAATAAATGAAAATATACTGAAAGCTGTTCTGTGCTGTTCATGTAGAATTGTATGCCGAAATGTTTGAGACCGTAATAGCAAATTTGCCATGAGTTTATTGTAGAGCTATTCAATCTAGTAAGTCGTACATAATCACAGCTATATTCTGAAGATGTGTATGGGGTAGTGTGTGCACATATCCTTCGTCTACCGAATATCCTCCCGAATTTATATTATCCTCTTCAATCATGAGTATTTGCATAGTTGATTTTGTTATGGTTTACAATTTACGCTTGCGTGAGCGTGAGCAGTCTCTTCCCAGCAGGTGTGCATTCACTTGAATGGTTGATCTTATACTGCATTAATTAATGCATGGTCATAATTGAAATTTAATCCGGATTTTTTGTTAAGTTTTAAATTATCATGTTTGTAATACCTACAAGAGGATACATGGCCAAACGAATTATACAATTACAATATATGCGATAGAATGAATACACAACGACACCGTAACACACATACATATGTACAAGTGCATACATGCATACAAATTGCAATAAGCGTATACATGATCCAGAAGGTAAAATATAAATCAACAATTTTATTTAAAAAATTCATGACTGTTGGCTTTAGTTTCTGCCCGTATGTTGTTGTACCATAAATTCAACGAAATACTTTGTAGATATAAGAATATATCTAAATAAGGTAACATGTGTGTATGTGTGTGTGTGTGTGCAGTTATATATTCACATATGAAATATAGAACCTCTTAAAAATTTGGTTTTCATTCCTCTGCAAATAATATTCATATCTTCATAAATGTAAATGCACTCTCGCTCGTCCATTGTGTGTGAAGTGTGAATGTAATCGTTTGTAGTGGTACTAATGTCAGCTGTTATTATACAAAGGATATGTGGTCTCCTTTGTTCCTTCTCTCTGTCGCTCTCTCTCTCTCTCTCTTCGTCTTTCGTCCGCTCTGTTTAGTACTATAATACAAATGACAAATGTTTCTTAAGCCACTACAGTGACATTTGCACACTAATACTACTATACTTGTGCATGGCCATGTTATTACAACTGTACAAAGGAACCAAACCAAAGACAAGAATCTCTTTGCGGGCAAAATATGAATAAAAGATATGAATAAATTTTAGAAACCGTACTTAGTTGAAAACATAATCTCAAAGGATATTAAAGCAAACGATATTGTTAAGATATCGGAACGACATAAAACCAAATGATATCGTTATGATAGCTGAATGATATCACCTATGCAGTATTCATTATTCTAAATAATAGCCACTTATGATACAAAGGCGATAGTTTTTTGGGGCTACAATTTAGCTTTCGTTATGACAGAGTTATTCTACGAGATTTGAATATAATTTCGATTTAAAAAATGTCTGCAAAAACGATACCAAAATAGTCATCTGAAAAAACCTACAATAATTCAACTAAATTATTAATGAATGAATGGATACGATTTTGGTAATACCGATATTTCTGCAGTTAGCTATAATGGCCTCTCTTTGCTTGTGGCTTCATAAGCAAGATGTGAATCCAACCTGTTAAAAATCAAAGAGAATACATTTTGCTCAAGGATTTATTTTGATTGTTTTACTGTATGATGAAATGTGACGCTCTATATACAGATATTTTTTTGTAGCGATTTGTATATTCGATTTTAAGTTAGATCACCTCCTCGGTTTCAAAAGTAAAGTAAAATAAACCACAGATAGACTTATGATTTTGATGGAACTTTATTTGCAGGAAAGGCAAGATAAAACGATGATGGACCCATATATTTTCCGGAGTATTTTCCTCTCGAAAACTGCCTGTACTGATTCATCCGCTTCTGTAACAGGACTGGCAGAACTAACGTCTGGTACAGTCGGATTTTTGTTTGTCGAGAGAAGGCTTTATCATTGAATAGCTTGCTTAGCCCATAGTAACATCTGTAAGCAAGCAATGCTCCCCTCCTTATCTCCATGCTGTCATCATTCGTTTTGTTTACAGGGGAATAGACGTAGATGAATTCTTCCACCACTTCAAAATTACTGTTGTGAACGTTCACACAGCGTCCCAAACGAGTAGACTCTTTGCTCGTTAAAACTGATAACTTTGTTTTGTCCTCTTTTACCACCAAACCCATTTTCGCTGCTTTCTTCTCAATGCTTGAGAAGGCTGTAGCAACATCTCACAGTTTTCTGCCAATAACCCCTATGTCATCTGCATATGCGAATAACATATGGCTTTTATTAAAGATGGTACCAGTAGTGCTAACTGCAGCTAAGTTAAGTAGGCTTGTCAAAAAAAAAAGAGCTCTTTCCATATGTAATATAGGGAAGGCTGTAAAATACCTGTCATTTGAAGTGTTATTTATTTAGTGAAAGATTTGCTATGTACGAATATGGATCGTTTAACATCCGAAGAACGCGTAAAAATAGTTAAAACTTACTACAAAAGTGGTGATTCAACCGTGGGCTTTCAATCGAACAAAACTTTTTTTAACAATGAAGCTCATTTCCCCCACGATTGTTGCGTGAACAAGCAAAATGGTCGCACGTGGGACTCTTAGAACTCAGAAGTGATTGTGGAAAAGCTATTGCATGCGGAACAAATTACTGTTTGGTGTTCATTATGGTCTGGAGTTGTCATTGGACCATATTTCAAAACTAACTCAAAAGAATTCACTGATGCAATTGCGAAGGTTCAAGCATTATAATGAAATAAAAGTTTCATCGAAATCATAGCTTTATTTGTGTTTTATTTAACTTTACTTGAAATCGAAAAATGAATAACCCTATATAATCGATCTATCTTATCGGCATTGCATGAACAATGAGCTGTATGAGCTACATATATATGTCGACATCGACGTGGTCAAACGCATTAATATACAGCGATTGCGTTGGCTGGGTCATGTTGTGCGGATGGACCCAAATGCTCCGGCACGGAAAGTTTTCACCAACGAACTCGATGGATGGCGCAGAAAAGGGCGACCAAACCTCCGTTAGAAGGACCAGGCTTTTGAAATATAGGGAGATTTTTTAAGATTTAAGCTTTTCAGGTTGGCAGCACTGGTTAGTAATGGCGTCCAAACATCATCCACCAAAGTGAAAAGTGTACAGTGTACTCTGCCATTTCATCATGGAAAGACTAACAAAAGAGCAACGATTGCAAATCGTTGAAATTTATGAACAAAATTCGTGCTATGTGACAAATGTGCATCGTTTGATACGAACATTTTATGGTCGTCATAATCGATCTGCTGAATCAACAATTCGTGCTGTTGTCTCCAAATTTCGCACCACATTTACTTTGTTGGACATAAAACGATCGACTCGCATGCGTAGAGTGCGTACCTCGCATGCAGCCGTAACGACCAGTGTTAATGACGATCGTGAAATGTCAATTCGTCGCCGTTCTCAGCGATTGGGCATTTGTTACTCAACCACAAGGAAAATTTTACACGTCGATTTGGGTTTGAAAGCCTATAGAATTCAACGCACGTAAGAATTGAAGCCGAATGACCTACCACAACGTCTAATTTGTGGTGAATGGGCCTTATCAAAGCTCAATGAAAATCCATTGTTTTATCGAAAAATTATGTTCAGCGATGAGGCTCATTTTTTGCTGAACGGATACGTTAACAAGCAAAACTGTCGCACCTGAAGTGATGAACAGCCACATGCCATACATGAGTTACCGATGCATCCCCAAAAAACGACAGTCTGGTGTGGTTTATGGGCTGGTGGCAACATCGGGCCATTTTTCTTCAAAGACGACCGTGAAAGAAACGTTACCGTAACGGCGAACGATATCGAGCCATGATATGTGATTTTTTTGCCCCATTTGGCTGAGTTGAACTTGGTTGACATGTGGTTTCATCAGGACGGTGCAACATGCCACACAGCTTATCTCTCGATTTGGCCCTGTGAGTTGGCCCCAAGATCTTGCGATTTAACGCCTCTTGATTATTTCTTGTGGGGTTATGTCAAGTCGTTAGTCTATGTGGACAAGCCGAACACTATTGAAGCCTTACAGGATAACATAACACGCGTTATTCGTAGAATACAGGCCGAAATACTCGAAGATGTGACGAGAAATTGGATCCTCCGAATGGACGTTTTGAGACGGAGACGCGGACAAAATTTACATGAAATTGTCTCTAAGAATTAAATGGCAAAGACCAATTTATCGATTCTAATAAAAAATTTTAATATATGATGCAAATTTAAGTGTTTTATTTGATTAAAAAAAAACTACGCTTAAAAAATCACCTTTTACTATCGAAATTTGGTGTGACGAATTGGAGGAGAAGTGCAGAAGATCGAAGTGCTGGGAATTATTTTCTACGGACGGCGTATAATAGATAAGGATGTCTATTCCAGTCGCCACTGAAGAAGAAGAGTTAGCTTATGACAAACCGATACAAGGAATCGATAGTGTAGTGTATATAAGCTTCAGCCGGTTAAACTTTTGGCGTCTGGCCCCTAGTTTATAACGTTTGGCATAATTCTGCGTTCTTTGATTACGGCGAATGTTTTTGAAATATTTTCATTCTTACCATGGAATTTCTATTTACGTCATATACGAGAACATTCCATTCTTTGTGCCGTTCTTTGTCTCTAGAAAATCATTTGCTTTAAAATGCATTAAATTTGAAGTTTTGCCCCACAATACATTTTTAAGTACGATGACACTCTCATACACCCACATAAACACACACACACACACACACACACACATGCATGTATATATATGCAGAATTTATGTTATTGTGCTTTGTGTTCTTAATTGCAGAGCACATATATCTCATTAAACATTTCCGTTGTTAGTCCATAATCCTAAATCCTAAAATGTTCATAACATTTCAGTTATGTCTATGCGAAATGTTTAGCGTTCTCATTTGGAAAACATGTGTTTGCCAACACATGCATACGTTCGCCCGCCACAGAAACATACACACACACATGGCAGCAGTACAACACACTCACACCGAGATATGTTGCAACGCTCGTTCCTTTAAGCCTACATAGACTCCCATTATGTTTGTAATGAGTTCATTCCCAGTTTCTGGAGTTTCTTAAAATGTTGTTTTGTTTGATTGTTTTTTTGTTGTTCGTCTTGTGCTTATTGTCGTTGTCGTTGGCATTATTAGTATTTTCTTAAGCGTTTAACATGTTTTTGGCACTTATTTCCTTATAGCGATTATACTTACTCTTAAGTATATGCAATGCTGTGATGGGAAAGCTATGGCACCTAAATGGAGTTATTAGTGGGAAATCAAAAAAAGGCTTCATTATTACCGTAGAATGCATTGTGGGTCATGTTCATGATTATTTGTTTAAAATTTCAAATACCATTCCACTATGAACAATTGAATTATTAACTTTCAGTAAATACGAGGTGTGTTCAAAAAATAAGATGAATATTCAAATTTCGCGGGCTACGTACATTCGACTTTCGATTATCGAAAAAAATGGATCAAAGAAGTTGCATCAAATTTTGCGTAAAAAATGGAATTAAATGCACAAAAACACTTTAAATGTTGACACCATACGGCGAGATTACTCTGAGTCAAAAAAATGTTTAAAAGTGGTACAAGTGGTACGATGTATCGAATTGTGTATTTAATAGGCGAATTACGCATCTCATGAATGAAATGTTGTCGTTTGGTGGGCTTTATTTAACACATTCTGTTTCCGAACCTCAGTTTCACAAGCATTTTCTTGAATTATCGACTACTACAAGCGCGGTCAGCAAACATCGAGATAATCGTCAATCAAAGAGAGAAAAGTAGTTGTAAAGAAGTTAAAACCCTCGACTATATGCATGATAATCACGTATACTAATCATCATGACCGACTGTGGTGAAACTATCGTTCGCCTGATTCCGGATTTAAACCTGTATATCTATAACTGTTTGAGTAGTGTTCATCTTGAGTAATCGACAAGTCTGATAAATGCTTTTCAACCTACGAAATCAAATTGGTAAATAGTTTCGATTTGTTTCAGTTTCTGTCATCCAAGTCAAGCCGTGACGTTCGGAATCGTTAAACTGAAGGTCCCGTTGGGTGAGTCTAAAAATAGAATGCACTGAATGTGAGAAGTTCTACTATGTCTCATTCATGAGATCCAATGACCACGGTCGGTTATTGGAAATCCTTGAGCTGATGCCAATAATGATTGATCCTTATATTTTCTTCTCGACATTAGGGTGACTCAAGCACTAATTTTAAAATTGTAATATATTTTAGCTCAACACTTTCTATATCGAAATAAATTTTTGTATAATGCCTTACCTCATTTGAGAATTATGCGAATCAGACTTTGCGATCGATCGATATGTTCGCAAACTTTTTATTTAAGTTTTTTCAAATATGCAAAAATTTTCCATTTTCAAATATCTCACGGTAGCCATTCGATTTAAAGTTTCAGGAAATAATGTCGGAATCAACGCAGTGCTTACAAGGAACAACTACTTAACATGAATTTTAGCGTTTTGAGATATTAAGTGTTTTGAAAAAAATCGCTATTTTGGCAATTTGGCATAGGTTAGGTTAGGTCAGTGTGGCAGTCTGAATAGACACGCTCACTCAGACTGTGTAGTCCATTGTGATACCACGGAAATTAGAGATATGGACGTCCCTAGTTTCCCCCGTTGAACCATCCTGAGCGCCTCAAGAAGTTCTTAACTCGGAAAATGTCTACATATATCGTCTAGAGCTTCCAGGTCTCTAACAAAATAATAGCCCAGTGTTGATCCCCGCCTGTTCGCCAGAGCGGGGCAGAAATTTGACATAACTCTATATGAAATTATGTGAAATTTTGAAATCGTACTTAAACAATAACATGTGCTTTAAGGACAGTAACAATAATAACAAAAAAAACATTTTCTTGTTTAAATCGATATTTAGAGATATTACGTAATATTGAAAATCACTGTTTAGAAAATTTGATACAACTTGTAAACCGCATCGAATTTTAGAATTGGTATTGGGCACAAATATGCCTCAAAATAAGTACAATGATAATAACTGATAAAATAGAGTTTGTCCTCACTTCACTTATGTCACTTTTTCCTTGTGAATGTATAGGCATTACCCCAAAATAATAGTCCAATTATGTCAAACACTACAAAATCATATTCTTAGAACTGAGAAATTCTTAATCTTCAATGCATTTTGTAAGTTCGTGTGTATGACCAGGGACGTCTTCTTCGCTAGCCTTCAAAGGAGAATGATTTTCCACTCATGTCTTCTTCTTCTTAGGTGGTGACGGGAATGTCTATCCTTATCTATTATACGCCTCTCGTAGAAAATAATTCAAAACGCTTCGTTCTTCTGCCCTCTCCTCCAATTCGTCACACCAGGTTTCGGTAGTATTTCAAAAGCCTGGTGGGACAAATTGGAGGAGAGGAGCAGAAGATCGAAGCGTTTGGAATTATTTTCTACGGGCGGCGCTTCGATCTTCTGCTCCTCTCCTCCAATTTGTCACACCAGGTTTCGCTAGTATTTCAAAAGCCTGGTCCTTCCAACGGAGTTTTGGTCGCCCTCTTCTGCGCCGTCCATCGAGTTCGTTGTCGAAAACTTTCCGTGCCATCCGCACAACATGACCCAGCCAACGCAATCGCTGTGTTTTAATGCGTTTAACCACGTCGATGTTGGCATACAGCTCATACACCTCATTGTTCATGCGACGCCGATACTCTCCGTTAACGATGATGGGTCTATATATTTTCCGTAATATTTTCCTCTCGAAAATTGCCCGTACTGACTCATCCACTCATCCGCTTGCGTCGTAGCTCTGGATTCTGCGCCATATAACAAAACAGGTGGAATCAACGTCTGGTACAGTCGGATTTTTGTTTGTCGAGAGAGGGCTTTATCATTGAATCGCTTGCTTAGCCCATAGCAACATCTGTTAGCAAGCAATACTCTCCTCTTTGTCTCCATGTTGACTCATTCGTTTTGTTTACAGCGGGATAGAAGTAGATGAACGTTATCAACGTTCACACAACGTCCCATACGAGTAGACTCTTTGTTCGTTGAAACCAACAACTTTGTTTTGTTCTCGTTTACCACCAGACCCATTTTCGCTGCTTCTTTCTCAATGCTTGAGAAGGCTGCAGTAACATTTTGCGGTTTTCTGCCAATAATGTATATGTCATCTGCATATGCTGGTAACATATGGCTTTTGTTAAATATGATACCAGTCGTGTTAACTGCAGCTTTTCTCATAATCATCTCCAACAGTATGTTGAAGAGGTCGCACGATAGACTGTCGCCCTGCCTAAATCCTCGTTTGGTGTGAAAACGCTCGCTAAGATCTTTGCCTGTCTTTGCTGAAGACTTCGTGTCAGTCAGTGTTATCCTACAAAGACGTACAAGCTTCGTAGGAATTCCTGTTTGTTAATTGAAATACAAGAAGAATTTATCTAATGTCTCGTATCTAATGTCCGCGTATCTCTTCGCTCTTGTATCGTGTATTCAAAATTACTGAAAAAAGAAGTGTTAATATTAAATCTCTACACACTTTTGGGCGAGAAACTTTTATTTAATGGAAAACTTTTAAAACTTTAAAACAGACAACTGTAAATACAAAACCGTGTCTATCTTTATGATCCAACTAAATAGCTCAAATTTTGTAATTCCCTCATTTTGAATTCATTTATTTGTTTTTGTTGTCGTTTATTGCTGCGTAGCGATATAAAGATCTGAATGCGTTTAAAAGCTTCTCAGAAAATGCTAACGTCCTTTGGAGGACACTTTAACCCTTTTTTTATAATGGAAAAAATGGACACAAACCCATGGCAATTATAAAAGCGTTTGACCATTTCTGACGACTACTGAGAATTCACATGGAAAAAAATGACATAGAAATTATATAGCATTTAGTTATTATGCCTATTGCTTTTTAATGGTGATTGTTGCCATATTATCCTCCGCCCGCCTCCCCGATTCTCCACTGAGTCCTGTGTTTTCGACGACTTTTGTTACTCCGCTCCTTTTCAATTTCAGTTGTTGCGTCCGTTCTATAAGACTCACGTGTTTTACTGTGTTGGTGTTCTCCTTGTCATTTTGTATCATAGTCCTTTGTCTATTTGCAAGTATGTATGTGCGAATGTGTGGGCGACTGTCTATGTGTCTGTGTGTGAGCGTGTGTTCGTTATCCTTTTGTATTCCATTCCTTTTGTTATTTGAGTCATTTTCACATTAAGCCGTACAATGGCCCCGGGACAAAGCTTGAAAACATAAAATATGTAAAAAAAAGAGAAAAAAGCAACAGAAATGAAAGAGAGAGCAAAAAAAAAAAGGAAAAAAAACGAAGGTACTTAACTTTGCACTTAGTCTTTGGTACGTTTTTCTTTTTGTCTTCAGTAGTTGAGTGGGCAAAAACGCTTGGAAAAGCCCAAGCGAATGCTTTAATAACTCTTGTTGTTATTGTTGGTATTCCCCATAGAGTTTAAGTGTTTGTCGTTTGTGTCTAAGTTGCCATTTTACAATTTTGTCTTAATTTTACTATAACAGCCGGAAAAGTAGGCTACGGGAAACGTGATGTTTTCCTGCCATTATACAGCGAAAAGGGTTACAATGGGATAATCCAGATGAGTGTCGTATAAGAACGTTTAATATGTACTGAAAAATATGTAAGCGGTGGCCAAAGACTTTAAGTTATTTAAAGTTTAAGGAGGAAAATATTGTCGGGGTTTTAAATCTAAATCTTTTAATAGGCAGTTGATAATAAGAAAATTCTTTTGAATTTATAATTAATATAAGAGATAGTGGAAATAATATTTATTGTTTGTAAGTTATTGATAAATTTTTGAATGTTGAAATTGTAATGCATAAGAGCGATCCAGTTAACACTTCCAGTTAAATCAGGCGAATACGGTGGTTGGGATGCGATAGTAATTGAATTACATACGAAAAGTCAATGCATTAACGCGGTGCAACAGCTGTCAAGATGCACAATACGAGGTGGGTTCAAAAAGGAGGGGTAAATTTTCAAATTTCGCGGACTACGTTAATTCGACTTTAAATTATTATTTTTATTTTTTTTATGTTGGCACTCTCAAAGATATGTTGACGGTTTTATCCACATATCATGTTTAGTTTTTTTGTAAGAGGCATAAATAAGATAAGTGTTTTGCGCATGTTCGGCGATTTTCTGCCATCGAAAAAAATAGATCAAAGAAGTTGCATCAAATTTTGTGTAAAAAATGAAATTAAGTGCTCAAAAACACTTGCAATGTTGACAGTGGCAAACGGTGAGAGTACTCTGAGTCAAAAAAATGTTTACAAGTGGTACTAGCTTTTCACAGAAGGTCGATAAGATGTAAATATCAACGCTCGCTCTGGACGTCCCAGCACATCAACAGCCGATGAAAATGTTGAGAAAGTGAAGAAAATTGTTACGGCGAAACGTCGAATCACAATTATAGAAGTGACTGAGGATGTCGGCATACCGGTTGGCTCATGCTATGCAATCTTTTCGGAAATTTAGGGCATGAAGCGCGTGGCAGCGAAGTTCGTTCCAAAATTGCCGAATTTTGACCAAAAATAACGTCGCATGAGCATCGCTCAGGAAATGTTGAATGACGTCAACGATGATATATGATTTTCTTTAAAGGGTCATAACCGGTGACGAAGCATGGGTATATGATTATGACATCGAAACCAAATCCCAATCGTTCCAATGGAAGAGTCCAGTCGAAGACCAAAAAAATCACGCCGAGTTCGATCAAATGTCAAGGTTTTGCTCACTGTTTTCTTTCATTACAATGGCGTAGTGCATCAGGAGCTCCTACCACAAGATCGTGCGGTAAATAAAGAGTATTACCTTGAAGTTATGCGCCGTTTGCGAGAAGCAATACGGAAAAAACACCCGGAATTGTGCTCCTACCACAAGATCGTGCGGTAAATAAAGAGTATTACCTTGAAGTTATGCGCCGTTTGCGAGAAGCAATACGGAAAAAACACCCGGAATTGTGGAAAACAAATTCATGGCTTTTGTATCATGATAATGCACCTGCTCACTCATCTTTGCTTGTGAGAGATTATTTGGCCAAAAACAACATCATTATTATGTCTCAGCCACCGTGTTCACCAGATTTGGCCCCCTGCGACTTTTTGCAGGAATGAAGACACCCATGAAAGGACGGCGTTTTGCGACGATTGAGGAGATAAAAACCGAATCGTCAGAGAGCTCAAGGACATACCAAAGAGTGCATATCATAACTGCTTCGAGGATTGAAAAAACGCTGGCACAAGTGTGTTATAGCTGAGGGGGACTACTTTAAAGGGGTTAAAATAGAAATAAAAAATAAATATTTTTTGAGAAAAATGAAAATTCACCTTATTTTTGAAAACACCTCGTACTCAAATAATATTCCTTGCTGACAGTTTGGGCAAGCGGAAGAAACTTATAATGTAGAATATCGTGGTAATTGAAAAAAAAAAAAAACATATTTGAGCGATTTTGGAGAGATCTTTTCAGTCTTGCCTTTGGCACTATGTTCAGTTCTTTTCAAATCATAAGCATTGATCCCGAAGTAATATATTTTATAATGTGCCGGCAGAACTTATCTCTTCGTAGATTTTAAAGCGATGGCTTTTCTTGAAAAAATTGTGCTTTTGTGTTGCCAACTGAGATTTGACGTCTCTGAGGCTCAAAATATCTTTTAAAATGGAGTTGACTGATCCAAAGAAAGTGGGTAGGCGGGTGTTTCCTAGGATGTTTTGTACCGCTTACCCCTAAAACGCAGGCCTCTCTACCTGATCCTGTAATTAAGCAGGCAAAGGGTATGGTGCTTGCGTACATAAACAAAGTAGTGTGGCCTTGTGCCAGGCGCCCAAGGAAGAGGTGGATTATGTCTTGGGATTCACCTATAATATGATATCAAACTGATCTTGGAACTCGTTTTTCGAAAACCATCCTGGCAACAGGTGCGGGCATAGAGAAGCCGTCGGGAGGTATCAGAAGATTTATCTTTTCCGTAAATATAGCTGAATGACCAGAGAGATCTGGTTAATGAACTATGATAGGAGCATGGTGTGGTTTGCTATGTTGATATTCTCTCCTCGGACATTGAAAATCTATGCCGCAGATTATGGATTACCATTTCCATGCGAGATATGATAAAACAAAACTGGAGTAGCTTGTCTGCGAAATCCAGACCAGAGGGTTCTTCTCTTCTGGTAGCACAGGTGACCAGGGGCCCAAGGAACATTGTTCCTTCCTTGCCAATGGTGTTGGACCCCTAGTGGGAGCATCGTGCTGGCTGTGGTTGCCCGAACAAGTGTTTTCAGTGCTTATGCGTTGCTTCATTTGCGATGGTGAGGGAAGGCATTAGCTTGGAAAATACTGTTCATATCTATCCGAGGTCTTCCTAGATACCTCAACTCCTACTCGGGAGGTAGCTCACTTCATACCAAGTGACTACCTATATAAAGGTACTTTGGTCGAGTAAGGGAGTGGGACCTGAGGAAGCTTTTCCAAGGGACCTACTTCCAATCTCTGCTAGTTTGGCTAATCCTTCGGGATTAGTTTGAGTACCCCAAAGGGGCGCTTGCTATCGCTAGAAGAAAGAAAGAACACATAACCAAGAAAGAAAAGTGAATGATTTGAAAACAGCACCTGTGTGGTGGCACACCATGGGTAAGGCTTTCACAGCGAGACTCATGTAAAACCTTCACATCAGTTGATCCAAAGAAAGTACTTAATGTCTGGGTCATTGCAGCTATTTCCTAAAAGTGTGTAAAAAAAGTGTCATTAAAACCCTTAAGAAAATTTGATTTCCAACTTATGACAGTATTTAGAAAAGGGTTATATTTGCGTGGAGATCGCCTGTAATAGTTTATATCTTTAACTAAATGCTGCGAACAACAATTTATTCGAAAAACCTTAAGCTGCTTAAAATTTTGTTAGTTTCCAAAATTGCGAAAGCATTTAGAGTTGAACATTTTCGAATTTTTGGCTATTCTTTGTATTATAAATAAAAAATTTTAAAAGGTCATACATATGAACAACTTTTGACTTATCTAAATGCCAATAATTAATTAAATGCAAACATCAATTGGATTCAAAAAGACTGTATTTAATGTAGTTGTTGCTATCTACTGAATTAGTGTACATATTTTTTGCATCATTTTACATTTTTTAAGTTGCAGGGAAATGAATTTATTGAATGTTATGTACAGGGTGTACATAAATGCTCATCCACGCATATGCGACATCTGATCAGAAAGTTATGTATTCATTTGGGATCGCCTCAATTATTGTTTTAATGGACTGCTTCAATTCTTGTTCGACATAACCTCATAAAAAAAAGTCTGGTGCAGTCAAGTCAGGCAACCTTGAGGGCCAGCGGAAAGTGGAGTTTCTGAATATTAATTTCTTTAGGGATTTTCGTTGGAGCTCCACAAAAACCGTTCGGGCTATGTGTGCAAATGTTGTTGAAACGGGTACGTTATTGTCGCAGTTCTGGTTAAAAAAAACTTCTGCAACATCTTTGAATAACAGTGCCAATTGACGACTCATGTGCCACCCTATAGCCATCCAATTGTTATTCCTTGTACAGTGTATAACTATTCTGATAAGTAATTTCGAAATTAAAATATCGTTTTTTCGAAAAAAAATCCATAGCCTTCGTGGTTACTCATAACGATTATTATTTCTGTTACTGGATTCAATATAAAAAATCGAAAAAATATTACTTACGCGAATGTCCCATCGGTTTCCAAACCGGTTCAACGTCACAAAATTGGGGCTTTTTAAGAACTTTGTCAAGGCTTTGGGCAAAGATGGTGCAGCATTTAAATATTTCTTAGCGGTTTTTCCTAAAATGTCATATGCTAAAATCAAAGAAGGCATATTTGTTGGCCCACAGATCAGGCCAGCTATTAAATGATGGTAATTTTTCACAATGTTTATTGGAGAAAGAATCTACAGCCTGGAAATCATTCAAGAGCATCGTGAACAGTTTTCTTGGAAACAATAAGAGTGAAAACTTCAGACAAATTGTTGCTCAATTATTGAAAAATAATCACCAATTAGGTGCACGAATGTCATTCAAAATGCATTTTCTTCATTCGCAGTTAAATTTTTTTCCACAAAACCGAACAAGGAAGCGTGCTTACCAATATTTAATGAAAGTTAAGAAATGATCAAGGATTTTGGGACAAAAGCATGCTGGCAGACTATTGCTGGATTCTAAACCGAACCAATAAAATACAAACGACGTTCAAATAACGCCATTCACTTGTGAAAACTCATTGAGTTTTAAATAAACTAATGATTTTTTTTTATATAAAAAACGAATAAAGCGATTTTCTTTGTATCTCGGAAACCTGACGTGATGGAGAAACCCCAATTATGGATTTGAATTCAGCATATCAAATTACCTTAGAAAAAAATGTGGTTGCTCCTATCGCAAACCTTGTTGGCTAGTGTTATTAGACAGCTTTCTAAAACATATGACAAACAAATCCAAGATTTTGACAAAGTATGTTGATGCTATATTTTGTATTATGAAGAAAACTAAAATTCAAGATACCCTGAAACTACTAAATGATAAACAAATTCAATTTACAATGGAGCTGGAGAAAGATATTGGACTATCTTATTTGGACACCATGCTTATTAAACAAAATAACCAACAGGAAGTAGATTGATATCAAAAAGAATCTGCAGCAGGAAGAACCTGTATCAACTTTCATTTAAAACATTCTTAACGAATTATATAACGAATAGCGCGGCCAACGCGATTACAAGAGTTTTAAAAATAGTGGATAATGAATTTCATGAGGCCAAAAAAACATAATACGAAACGTACTGACTGAGAATGACTTCCCAAATAAAACAATCGCGACTTCCCAATAAATCAACACTTAAGATATCAACCAGAAGGGACAATAAAACTGCAACTCAGGAGACGAAAATGTAAGAATCCCCAATACATGTCAGAGACAGGGGTTTTCTGAAAGATTAAAAAAGTTCCAATATATATGATAAAACCAAAGTTCAACTGGCACAAAAAACACGTAAGGCAGTAAATCAGTTATTTAGCACATCCGAATCAATGGTCAAAAAAGAAAATAAATCAAATTTAGTTTACAAAATAAAGTGCAACGGAGACGGGCCCGACGTACTCGTATGCTCTAAGGTATATGTCGGTATTTTTTTGTTTTGTTTATTATTATTATTATTATTATTACTATTAATTCATGTACAAATATATCTATGGTCACAACCCGTAACAGCCTAAGTCTGTTTTTCAATATTTTCAGTACAGAAGCTTAAAGTTTTGAATCTTCACTGAAAATCAGGAGAAGGTGTTTTTTGGAAAACTTTGCTACAATTGTTGAACGACAGAAAGTCAAAAAGTTCAAGTTGAGTTAGGCTATTTTTCCAGATTAAATAAAAAACTTTAAGTGCGTTTAAATTGACATAAATTATTATTCTATGTCAAAATATTTCAGATTCGATCTCTCATGTTGAGTTAGGTTGTTATTCCTATATAAGAATTCATAAAGTTTAAACTTAAGTTGATTTAGGCAATGATGAAAAAATAATGTTTATATTTATTGTAATCCTAAAATGACTTAGGCAGTTATGCCAAAACAGTCATTTAGAAAAATAACTTAAGCTATTAGGTTTTTTAGGATTAATTGCCTTCCTAGAAGAGATACAAACATGAAAAATTTAGAGCAAATAAATTTAGATACGCTGAATACGATGGTGCTAATAACTCAATTGTGTCCTAACTCGAGTTAGGCTGTTACGTGTTGTGACCACAGATATATCATATTAAAAATGGCCTCAGCGCCCTTAAGGCATTTTAGAGGCAAGTTGGCAAAAAAAACATGTATAAAGTAATTACAAAATTAAATATTATTAAAAGTATTGTTATGTATGAAAGAAGAAACAAAAAAAAAAAAAAAAAACATGTAGTGTATAAAAAATTATGTCAAAATTGCAAGGTTCTGTAAAAGGAAACTTTTTAGTTCACTTTTGAAGTGTGATATTCTATGTATTCTTTTCATATTTGCAGGCAAATTGTTGTACTCTAAATTACCCATGCATTCAATGCGTTGTTTAGTAGTTTCTAATCTGCATCTAGGTGTTCTTAGATTTTGTTGATGTCTTGTAAACATAAACGATTGGTTCTGGGAAAAACTAATGGTACGATAGCCGAAATTGTTCAAACTCTTAAAAACATACAAGAGTAATTGATGTTTATAAAGTCCATAAATAGGCAATATGGATTTACAAACATAAAAAGATACAGTTGAATGAAAATTTGGTTAATTGTAAATTATTTTCAGTGCTTTATTCTGCATAGTTTGTAATGATTTCGTAACATTTGTCCTTTTGTAACCATATATTAACGCCATGTAATTTAGGTGACTTTAAATAAGTGCTTGATAAATTAATATTTTAGTTTCCATGTTCAATTTGAATTTCATTTTGTATAATATACCAATAGCCGGTACTATTTTTGATTTTGTTTCAGTTATACAGGGTGGGCCATAAGGGTGTTGGCGGTTTAAATCTATACATATAAAAATGAATCGTGGTTTGTTCCGATGCTTAGAACTCCAGAACGGCTGGACCGCTTTGCATAAATTTTTGTATATGCGTCTGGGTGGTGCCCGGGATGGTTTAGATTTACAATTCGGTCCAATTGGACAAAGGGGCGTGGTACCTCCCATATAAAGAAAAAATTAAAAATCAATTATTTCTGCTCCTGCTTACGGTATTTGAACAAAATTTGGTGCGTAAGTTTGGTGTACATATAAGTGCTACTGCAAATATGGGCGGGATTGGACAATGGGGCGTGGTACCTCCCATACAAACCATAAATTAAATATTCAATATTTCTGCTCCTGTTTACGGTATTTGAACAAAATTTGGTACATCGGTTTGGTGTACATATCTTAAGTGCTGCTGCAAATATGGGCGGGATTGGACAATGGGGAGTGGTACCTCCTATACAAACCACAAATTAAAAAGCAATTATTTCTGCTCCTGCTAATGAAACATTCCAATAAAAATAAAATTTGAAGGCAAAGCAACGTTTGCCGGGTCGGCTAGTATTCAATTAAAAAAAAAACTTCAAATTCAAACATAAAAAAAAATATATTTGTATTTTTAAAAAGTAGAAGCATGGGAATTTTTAAGACTTAAAAATAATGTTGTCCAAATGGCTTCCCTCGGCTGCTTGACACTCTTGGAACCGAAGTCGCAAATTTTGGAAAACTCGTTGAAAAGTTGCTCTCGGTATTTTGTTACTTTCCTGAATAATGTTCCTCTTCAACTGCTCTAAATTGGTCGGATTATTCTCGTAAACTACCAGTTTGAGGTAGCCCCATAGAAAATAATCGCATGGAGAGAGATCGAGGCTACGTGGGGGCCATTCAATATGAGAAATGATTTTTCCAGGAAAAACATTTTTCAGCAGCTCTATGGATACCCTAGCCGTATGACGTGTGGCCCCATCCTGTTGAAACCACATCCTCGAGGTATTGCCTTGAAGTTCTTGCAAAGCTGGCACCAAAAAGTCTGCTAGCATGTTGCAATAATTGTTCGCTCTAAGCGTCATCGCATGCCCTCTTTCGTCCTCAAAAAAGTATGGTCCAATAATACCGGTTGACGTTATCCCAGCCCACACGACAAGCTTAGGGCTGTGAAGTGGACGTTCATGCAAGCGTCGGGGATTAGTCTCGGACCAGAACCGACAATTTTGCTTGTTCACATGGCCATTAAGGTGAAAATTGGCCTCATCACTAAAAATCACGTTGTTGAAATTGTTGAACCGCTCTAGCATCAAATTGACAAAGTTAAGTCGGTTGTTGGCATCATCGGGCTTTAATTCTTGGACTATCTGAATCTTATAAGCCTTCAAATGCAAATTACGTTTCAAAATTCGTCGTAAAGTTGTTCTTTTGACATCCAAAGACTGACTTCTTATGACTTCTTATGTGTTGACTGTTGCGGATTTCGCTGAACTGAAACACGAACACGCTCCACAATGTCGGCTGATCTTGCAGAAACTGGGCGACCACGAACCGTAATTGGTACTGTTGAGCCGGTTGTTTCGAACATTCTGATCCATTTTCGTATCACATTGGCGCTTGGAACTTCACTTAAATCGTGTAAACCGTGTTCATGCCGATACAAACGTCGTGCAGTAATCACTGATTTATTGTTTTCGTAATACGCTCGAACACAAAATGCACGCTGCACTCCTGTGTACGGCTCCATGGCGACTAAATTTCCAGGAAGCGGCGCAGCGAACAACATATCCCCCCGCCACCCCGTGCCACGCGTTACCGAGAAATTGAAGAATTAAATCACCAACACTCATATGGCCCACCCTGTATGAGAATCCTAAGAGAGCTTACTTTGCAAAGTAATCCCTAAGTATTTAACTTCATGGGTTTCAGCAATTATATTACCATCAACTAAAACACTAAAATGATTATTTAATACATTGCCATGCGGTCTATTAGGTATTAATTTAGTCTTATTTGGATTCAGAACAATTTTATTCAATCTAGCATATTCAACTATTATGTGGATAAAATAAGCAAACGTCATCTGCAAACATATACATTTTACCAACAAGGTTCAAATTACATATATCATTCAAAAAAATTGAAAATAATAACGGCCCCAGACAGCTGCCTTGTATTACTCCACATTCAATATTTACCATTTCACTTTTACCTATAAGCTTATTGCCCATAATATCAAAATTGTTTGAAAGAATTTTTCTAAAGAGATTGGCCCCTATCATTGAAGCTTTGGGAATTATGCCTGAACACCAGTTTGGATTTACACAGGGGTATTCAACACCTGAACAATGTCATATAATTGTGAAAACGATACGGGATTGTCTGGAGAAAAACAGTACTGTTCATCGGTATTTTTGGACATAAAACAAGCCTTTGACAGAGTGTGGCATAATGGTCTCCTTTTTAAGATTAAACATATGCTGCCAACTCCGCGTTACCTTATCATAAAATCTTATTTGAGCGATAGAAAGTTTTATGTAAATATAAATAATGATGATTCTCAGATTGGTATCATCAAGTCCGGAGTTCCTCAAGGAAGTGTATTGGGACCGGTTTTGTACACCATATTTACGTCAGATATGTCAACCAATGATGACGTAACAATATCAACGTATGCAGATGACACGGCTATTTTGGCAACTAGCGAATCACCAACAGAGGCATCCTTTTTGGTTCAAAAACAACTAAATACTTTACAAGTTTGGCTTAAAAACTGGAACATTAAGGTTAACGCTGAAAAATCAACACAGGTAACATATACACTGCGACACGGTGATTGTCCATAAGTTTCAATAAATGGTGAAACAATTCCTTCAGAGAAAAGCGTTAAATATTTGGGATTACGTATTGATAGACGTCTTAATTGGAATGCACACATTAAAGCTAAAAGAAAACAGTTAGATTTAAAAACAAAGACAATGTTCTGGCTTCTTGGTCCTCGATCTCAGCTAAGCTTGGCGAATAAAGTTATACTATATAAAACAGTTTTGAAACCAGTGTGGACTTATGGAATTCAAATATGGGGCATTGCCAGTAAATCCAATACAGAAATCCTACAGAGATACCAATCTAAGATCTTACGATTAATTTGTAATGCACCATGGTTTGTTACTAATGACGCTATTCATAACGATCTTGGTGTTCCAAGGCTAAGAACTGAAATTAGAAGATATAGTACTAAGTATGTCGAAAGATTAAGTTGCCATACAAATACTTTAGCCATATCGCTTCTTAGTGATGAAGATGAAGTAAGACGATTGAAAAGACTGCATATACTTGATCTACCATTTTTACAATAATATAATATAATGTAGTATTCACTTTATTCATTTAATTATTAAATATTGTTATTTTCTTTGTATTTTTGCATATACGCCAAGTTGAATGAAGCTTGGTAACTGTTATTCTTTTTATATATATTTTACAAAATTTGCTAAATGTTTACTTATAAATAGATTGCAAATAAAAGTTTTACAAAAAAAAAACTTTTACAACGACTTACTTGCACAAATTGTTTAGTATTTTGAAAGTAGTCTTTAAGTAATTCCAGCTCTTTCCCTACTATTCCATAGAATTCTAATTTCTGCAGCATTATTTCATGACCAGCTAAATCAAAAGCCTTCGTAAAATCAAGAAATATACCTGGAACACCAACTGAACCATTATCCAAACCACTACATATAAAATTAACAACATTTACTACCGCTTCTTCAGTGCCACAACCTTTTTTGAACCCAAATTGGTATTTATAACAGTAATTGTTCTCATCAAAATACGCTAAAAGTCTTGCATGAATAATCCTTTCAAAGATTGCTATCAACTTGCTATCAATAGTTGATAGCAAGGCAATCGGACGAAAATCTTTCGCTTCAGAAGCATTCGATACTTTTAGTATAGGAACAATCCTGCTAACTTTTAAACACTCAGGGAAACTTGACATATCAACCATTTTATTAAATATATTACACAGAATGGGTGCAATTAACTCTCTGCATTTTACCATTAGAAATGAAGGAATATTATCACAACCAGTCGACTTTTTTAAATTTAAATTGTTTATTACTACCTTAATGTCATCTACGGTAACTGATTGAATAAAAAACGATTCGACGTTGCGGTTAAAGTTCATAAATAATTCCACAAATCCCCTGGTAATATCAGTATCTGACTTCTTAATTCACTAACAGCGTGAGTGAAATGGCCCAAAATACCGAAGTGGTGTGAATTGCTTATAACTTTTTATTTAAGACATATTTTTTATTTATTTTTTTTTTTTTTTTTGAATACAGTAAATTTATGGGGAATATTTTTATATTAGTTATTAAAAATGATATCCCGCAAGTGGTGGCCATTTTCTGCTTCGCACAAATGTGCTCTTTCCAACACATTTTCCATGACCTTTCGCAAAATTTCCGGTGTTATGTTGTTAATTTCGTCTCGAATATTGGATTTTAATTCGTCAATAGTCCTGGGCTTATTAACATAAACTTTCCCTTTTAAATAACCCCAAAGGAAAAAGTCTGGAGCGGTTAAATCCGGGGAACGCGGAGGCCAATTAAAATTGCTTGTACGCGAAATTATTCTTTCACCAAATATGTCGCGTAAAAGAGCCATTGTGGCCCTCGCAGTGTGCGCTGTGGCTCCATCCTGTTGGAACTATATTTGCGGATGGTTTTCCACGGCTGGCCTTACAAAATTTTCCAACATGGCCCGATATCGATCAGCATTGATGGAAATGGCAACACCTCGTTCATTTTCAAAAAATATGGGTCAATGATCCTTTCTGCAAGAACACCGCACCAAACAGTACACTTTACTGGGTGTAATTGTCGTTGATGAGGTATTCTCGGGTTTTCCGTTGCCCATATCCTACAGTTTTGCTTGTTAACGAACCCATTTAATTGGAAATGGGCTTCGTCACTCATAACTAAGTTATGAATAAAATTAGGATTCTCTTGTGCTTTTTGCTGGAAATAAATTGCATAGTCAAGTCGTTGCTGGTAATCTGTCGGTTTCAATTCTTGGACAATTTAAATTTTGTATGGAAACATTCTTATGCTATGCAAAATTCGGTGCAGCGACCCTCTTGAGATGCCAAGTTGTGTCGAACGTCTCCTGGTTGATGTTTGTGGATCCTCCTGAATACTCTCCTGTACCACTTGAATATTGTCATCCGTGTGCACCGTTCGTCGTCTGCCAGCACCAGGAAGGTTCCTTACTGCTCCTTGTTCTCGAAAATTTGCAACAAGACGGTTTATTGTTGACTGAGAGGGTGCAACCCGCACATTAAATTGACGACAGTATGCACGCTGTGTCAACACAATGGACCGTTGATTTACAAAGTAAATTTCAACGATTTGGGCACGTTGTTCAGTTGTGTATTGCTCCATTATAAATTCTCCAAGTCTTCTTTACAAAATACTAAAAAGAAAAGAAAAAAAAATTATAATAAAAAAGTTATCAGGAATTCACACCACTTCGTTCATTCTGGGCCACCCTGTAGTTCAAAAGGTTTGCTTTAACCTCATCGTCAAAAACCAAAGTTACTGCTGATGTTTTTAGGTTAAAATCTTTTTTTGTGCTCTCCCCAGTATATCATTTATAAACCTCCAACACTTGGTGTGATTCGTTCCACAATAAATTTAAAGACTAGGCTTGCATCGCATTAATCTGACCAAAAGGCAATAAACTAGCCATTGGAGCAAAAAAAAAAAAAAAAAAAAAAAACTGCACTTGCAGCCCACGGTACGATAACAGAGCATAAGGCAAATTTTGATGACATAGAAATACTGGCGGAAGAGAAAAACTACTCTCAAAGACATACTGTGGAAATGCTCCTTGTTAATACGGAGGGTTGATCGGACAGTGTTTTTATTTTATATGAAAGAGAATGAAATGAGAAAAACGGGGGGTTAAAGATTGTAATCCAGTGGTTTTTATATATTGGCAAGGTTTTACTTTTTATTTCTGTGGTTTACAAAATGGAGATTATTCTACCAAACAGGGACTTTAAACGTTCAAATAAGTAGTTTATATATCGAAAGTAGAATGAGTACTGATACTTGGGCGAGAGTTAGAAGACCGCTTTGTTACACTGCTAGAATGGTGGAGTGAAAGCTCTTTTCTTAGCCGTGCTGGGCGTGTACTTAAAAATTAAAACTTACAACTATCAGGGTAAGGAAAACTGTGCACGTAAACACTCCTCATAATAAATATTCTCCAAGAGAAAAGACTCAATTATAAGAGAGTGATATCGATGAGTGCATCAAAATGTATCGTCGTTTAATTAAAAAACATACCATGGACATAAACAGTAAATGACAAAAACTTTCTCAAGATGATAATGTTTACTTGCAATTACATTTGATGTGAGACATTATTTGTAAATTGGGTTTTTGGATGTAGGATATTAATTTGTAACGTAATATGTGCATATCGATCAGGAATCCCTAAAGATGACTAAAGAATTTAGTCGGAAAATTGGTAATAAAAATTAAAATTTATACAAAAACTGTTGTTTCTTAATGCCAGGATCTAAAAGTCGAACTATACAAAAATATAGCTTTTAAAACTCATATATAAATTTCTAACATTTTATACTTAACTAGCTGACCCGGCAAACATTGTTTTGCCTTCAGCAAATGCTTTATCAATAGAACTCAAATAAATAACAGCGCCACATATAGGCTGGTATGTTTGTCACCTACCATTATTTGATTCAATGTTAATGTACTAAAAAAAATTAATTGCAAAAATCTCATCTCCAACGCCATCTATCACTTCAAATAAAACCTTTTAAACCTTCCGGAATACTCTACCAATAATTTAAGACCAAAATGAGCCAAATCGGCCCAACCGTTCTCGAGCTTTAGAGAGACTAACGCACAGCAATTGATTTTTATATATATAGAAATAATACTGCCGACATGTCTCAACAATGCTTTTACAGCTCTGAAATCATTCCTTATATGATTGTACAGAAAATGAATTATACGATATAAAATAAAATGAAGAAATTACTACTTTTGTGGCATGTTGTTAATATATTTTTTATGCCTGAAAGCCAGGAAGTCACGTTACGCCCAAAGAAATTTTTTTAAAAAGTTGAAATTATTACTTAATCATTTGCACCCAAGTTCGTGCAATTTCCTTTGAAACATTTAGCTCTTTTTATAGCTCAAAGTTAACGTTACTTAATCCTTCTTATGTCGCATTTGGCAAGTGCTTATAATAACAACTTCAGTCGTAAACATTTTTGTAATTCAATAAAATTCTCAAGTAATCCTCTGCTTTTATGTTTTCTTATATTAAGACGTTATAAAATAGTCTGTCTAATATTATATTGTCTCATGAAACGACAGGAAGTAGGGAATGTTGAAATGCTGTTCATAACATTTAAGAATATAAATTCCCGTTAACCCTTAACAGTAATGTGACAGAGGGCTCATAAAGATAAGATTTTGGTAATAAAAAAAGGTTCGTCATGGGACTAAATCACTCCTTTTAATATTAGCGAAGGAATAAAAATGATACTTGCACATCATACAAGGAAAAACATTCCATTTGTGCATAATAAAAATCTAAATTAAATTTTTTGTTCCAATTAAATTTTTAGAAAGGAAAAATGGATAACTAGGTACTAAAACATGAAAATAGCGAAAACTGACCACTTCATATAGAAGAATTTATAACGACATATGTCCAACTGCTTGGTGCGACCTGGCCTTGCTCAAAACACCCAAAGACAATGTTATGGCCAGGACACCTTTTTCGCTGCGTTTCACTAGAAGTTCTTCTATCAGGCTTTCTAAATAAAGGGTGTCCCAACAAGAACGCAAGATTTAAATTTTCAATAAAACACAGATATTTAAAAACAAATCGTGCAACTTTATTATATCGTAAAGTAGACAGTATGAGGTTATGTATGGAACAACACATCGGGCAGATGGCCGCCGCGGCTTTGCTGGCACACATGCGATCTTTTAATGAGATTTTCAATGACCCTTTTGCATAAATGCTGCGGTATTTCATTAACGCAGCATCCAATTTCCTCTTTTAAGACTTGAGTTGTCGTCGCTTATCCGCGTAAACCATCGACTTCAAAAAACCCCAAAGAAAAAAGTCTAATGGTGTTAAATCGCACGATCTTGGCGGCCAATTCTGGTATCCAAAACGCGAAATAACACGACCGGGAAATGGCTGATGCAGCAATTGAATTGTTTCTTTGGCTGTATGACATGTGGCGCCGTCTTGTTGAAACCACATGCCCTCCACATTCACTTCTTCAATTCTAGACACGAAAAAACTGGTTATCATTTCATGATACCGAATACCATTGACTGTTTGCGCTTGACGTGCCTCATTTTCATTAAAAAAGGTCCAATGATTCCTCTAACCCAAAATCCATACCACACAGTGACACGTTGAGGATGCATTTGCTTCTCGTGAATCACTCGAGGATTTTCTTCACCCCAAATGCGACAATTCTGCCTGTTGACGAAGCCATCAATATGGAAATGGGTCTCGTTACTAAAGATGATTTTATCGGCAAAATCAGCATTTTAATGTTGTCTCTCCAATACCCAATTAACGAACTCCCTTAGCTGGCCATGGTTAGCTGTCTTCAGTTCCTAAGTCAATTGAACTTTGTATAGATGAAGATGCAAATCTTTTGTTAAAATTCGCTGCATAGTGGATTTGGAGACACCAATTTGCTGAGCTCGGTATCGAGTTGAGGTGTGTGGACTTTGAGCGACATCATCACGTACAGCTGCGACATTTTCGGTCGATCGACCTGGGCGAAGGGGCGTTTTTGTCTTTACATCACTAACAGACCCAGTTTTGGCAAATTTATCCATTAATCTCTTTCAGTTGACTCTTTTGGAGCATTATTGTGATCCCAAATTGATCGCAATTTGCGAACTGTAGCCGCAAAACTTTCACTATTTTGGTGAAACAATTTCATAATAAGAATGCGTTGTTCATTCTTGTAGCGCTCCATTGTTACTAACCTCGTACCTTCTTCTAGCAAACAATAACAATTGTTCAAATGTAAAACAATGACACTTCGAATAGCGCCAAATGTAAGTCTTGCGTTCTTGTTGGGTCACCCTTTACAAATGGCCATAAAGAAAGAAAGATTTGCATCTTCATGCATACGAAGTTCAATTGACTCAGGAACTGAAGCCAGCTGACCATGGACAGCGAAGGGAGTTCGTTAATTGGGTATTGGAGAGCCAACGTGCAATAAAATCATCTTCAGCGACGAGGCCCATTTCCATCTTGATGGCTTTTGTCGCATTTAGGGTGAGGAAAATCCTCGAGTGATTCACGAGAAGCAAGTGCATCCTCAACGTGTCACTGTGTGGTGTGGATTTTGTGCTGGAGGAATCATTGAACATTTTTTTATGAAAATGAGGCATGTCAAGCGCAAACAGTCAATGGTGTTCGGTATCATGAAATGATAACCAGTTTTTTCGTGCCTAAAATTGAGGAAATGAATGTGGAGGGCATGTGGTTTTAACAAAACGGCGCCACATGTCATACAGCCAGAGAAACAATTCAATTGCTGTATCAGTCATTTAAATATTGCGTTCTTGTTGGGACACCTTTTATAAGGACTTAGTTATTAATTCGTCAATTTATTTTCTCTTCTTTGCTTGACGTAGGCATACTTATTCAGCACAAAGTCAACTTAAATGCTTTCAATTTATATTTACGGTTTGTTTTCTCTTGCAATTCGCAAAAAGAGGCGCCTTTCTTAAATGTGAGTGTATTTGTTATTGAACGGCAGAAATGTTCGTAAAAATTATCGATTAATAAATAACAAAATTATTTAAAAAACACGTTTTTAGCGAAACGGCCCACTGTATTCCATGGTTGCTCAAATCATGCCTCCATATTCATCAGGTTTGAAGAGTTTATAAGTAAGAGTAGGTAGTGCACCAACTTTCAATAGGAAACCAATTGCAAATAATGTATTGAAGTAGAATAAACTGTGTGCAGAACTTAAACGCCTTTGTCCCCTGTACGCCACTGTAATTTCCGCGTTCATCACGGGGTATACATTTAATTTTTGCTCCCCTACGACTAATGCGAGCAGAGAGAATAGACCGCTCAAAATATTCATATATAATAACAAAACACAATCGAATATGCAATCAAAAATTAGTATCGCTAATAAACATTGACACATGACGATAATAATGACGAATGCGAGCATGGATTGTGGCTGCAGTACGTGCGTAGTAGCAGCTACGTATAGATTGTGCAACGAGTTGCTTTGCCAGTGGCAATGGTTGCAGTGTTTGTTAGAGTGTCTACTAGCGTGTATACTAAGTTGTGGCGACAGCATTTGAAAATACTCGTATAGATGCTTCACATTCGCACATGACAGGACCACTGCGATATGAAGCTAAAATACATGACCCACGCACACATCAATCGTTTATATGCGTGTGTGTATTTCATTATTTGATTGTATGACAGTATGTTTAGGATATCCGATTATGATGAAATCACCTATTACCGATTGGGGAGACATCTATGGGGTATGGGAGTGTTGCATGTATTCAGGCGAATCACATCTTCACCCACACACCGATGCAGATTTACTCTCTCACATGCCCAAATTTAGAAATGACCACAAACAAACAATGATAACTAATAATGCGCCTCCTATTCCGCTAGGGGGTGGAATTCGAATTAAAAATCCATAATCCAATGTCCAGCTAAAGGTAGAGAATTAAATTCTAAATAGCCTTGTGGGTTATTTGAATTCCGAATGGCTTCAGGCAATCACTGCTACTGATGCTATTGATGCTGACAATGAGACAAGGATGGTGTATAATAAATTAAGTAAATTACCCAGCAACAAATCGTTGCGAAAGCCCAATTATTAACATCACATCATTAAATTTGAATTGGAAGCGTGAATGGGTCGCCAACATTTTGGGGAAATAAGAACTGTTTTTATGTATGAACAAAAATTTCGTTAATCTTTTATGTAAATTGTGTAAAAAAATTGTATAATAAATTGTTTTCTGGAATTCTGGTGATACCCAATCAACAAATTTGGACCCATATAAATAACTAACATTTAAAGTACTACCAAAGAGATTTAATAGAAGTATGATTAAAAAAATGTTTATATATATGAATAACATTTTCGTAAACCTTTTATGCAAATCGTATAAAAAATTGTGTAATAAATTGTTTTCTGGAATTTTGATGGTACTCAATCAACAAATTTGAATTTATGACCCATCCAAATAATTAATATTTAAGGTACTACCATAAGAGAATTAATGGAAATATGATTAAAAAATGTTCATATATTGTATATATAAACAAAAATTTAATTAATCTTTTATGCAAATTGTATAAAAAATTGTACAATAAATTGTTTTCTGGGATTTTGTGGGTACACAAACAATAAATTATGACTTATGACCCATCCAAATAATTCTGTGGTCACAACCCATAACAGCCTAAGTCGGTTTTTCAATATTTTCAGTACTGGAGTTTAAAGTTTTGAATCTTCACTGAAAATCAGGAGAAGGTGTTTTTTGGAAAACTTTGCTACAGATTCCAAGGAAACGAATTTCTTTACTTAGTTGTTAACAAAAAATAGTTGTTTATTCTCGGAGTCAAAATATATTATCGAAAAAGACACTTAGTCAAAAAGTCAAAAGGTTCAAGTTGAGTTAGGCTATTATTCCAGATTAAATAAAAAACTTTAAGTGCGCCTAAATTTCAGATTCAGAGCTTAACTCAAGTTAGGAAAATAAAATTGTTTCTTTATTTTTGGAATAACGACTTAAGTTGATTTAGGCAATGATGAAAAAATAATGTTTACATTTGTTGTAATCCTAAATTGACTTAGGCAGTTATGCCAAACCAGTCATTTAGAAAAATAACTTAAGCTATTAGGTTTTTTAGGATTAATTGCCTTCCTAGAAGAGATACAAACATGAAAAATTTAGAGCAAATAAATTTAGATATGCTGAATACGATGGTGCTAATAACTCAATTGTGTCCTAACTCGAGTTAGGCTGTTACGGGTTGTGACCACAGAATTAATATTTAAGGTGCTATCATAAGAAAATTAACAAAATATGGATGGATCGTTTAATATTGTTTCAATAAAAAAAACGAAATAAAAAAATATTCGAAAGTAAAGAAATTACAATCTTTATAGGCAAATTTTTAATAATTTCTTTGTTACTGGTTATCTAAGAACAATATTTCACTGAGTTTTTACTTATACATAGTACAACATATTCCCCAAATCCAAGATATTCCAGACGTCCTTTAAAATTTGTTTGATGACTATGCATGAAATTCAGCTTCACTGCACCTACAGTGGATACAGTGGTTATAAGAGAGGAATATTTGGACACACTTTTCTTTAAAAGAAGTGACTGGATACACATTTGCTTTAGAAAGCGTTTATACATATAAATATACTCAAACTTTGGAAAAGTGTCCATGCATATACTATTCTTCAGAAACAATAATTTCTCTAAGAAAAGTATCTGCGGTATTATATTGTATATAGATGCAATTTTTTCTGAAAAAAGCGTTTTTTTTTGTTTTTTTTTTTTTCTTTCTGTGTGAAAAGTGTTCACTTTTTTATAAGGAAAGTGCCTACGGATACATATTTCTATAAGCAAATTATACACTGTTATACTTTTCTATAGCAAGAGTGCTTTTGAGGACACATTTGTAGGAAACGTGTTTGCGTATATATTTTTCTATAGGGCAAATGCCTTCAAAGTGTCTGTAAAAACAATTCTCTGTGGGAAAGTATTTGTTTAAAAGTATTTTTTGAGGAAGTGTGTAGATTAGAACCCTTTCTATAGGAAAAATATCTACAGAGACACACTTCTGTACGAAAAATATCTACGACAACAAAAATCTCTGAGAAAAATGATTTTGAAGGTACTTTTCTTTGGGAGAAAAATATCTGTACAGACGTTTTACTACAGAACATTGCCTGTAACGACACTTTTCTATAGGGAAAAATGTGTGTGAAGACACAGTTTCTGCAAAACTTATCTACGGATATGCTTTTCTGTGGGATATATGGCAATATATGGCACTTTTTTGTTTACGAATACACTATTCGATAGGAAAATTGTGTATAGAAATATCTTCCCTAAGAAAAGTATATGTGGGTAAAGTTTTTTAAGAAAATTGTATGTATATGAAAGTTTTTCTGGAGAAAGCCTTTTTTTGTGTGGAAAAGTGTCCACTTTTTTTATTAGGAAAGTGCCTACGGATACATATTTCTATAAGGAAATTATACACTGATATACTTTTCTATAGCAAGAGTGCTTTTGACAACACATTTGTAAAAAAAAGTATTTACGGATACATTTTTCTATCCGTAAATAGAAAAGCAAGTGCCTTCAAGGTGTCTGTGAAAACTATTTTCCATCGAAAGGTATTTGTCTAAAAGTATTGTTCCTTTCTATAGGAAAAATATCTACAGAGACACAATTCAGTAGGAAAAATATCTACGACGACAAATTTCTGTAAGAAAAATGTTTTTGAACGTACATTTCTTGGGGCGAAAAATATCTGTAGAGACGTTTTACTACAGGATATTGTCTGTGATTTCGGTGCTTTCATGAAAATTTCATTTAGGATGATCGGCTCATCAGGCCACTGCATCCAATCCTAGTATTGGGGCTGCTAAAGACCACTAGGCTGGCGATATAAGTTTCAGTAACAGAAGTTACCTACTGGCCTAAGATGCATCGGTGTTAGCATGACATTTAGGTTTCTCAGCTAGTCGCCTTTTCACTACTACCTTCTCACCATCAAATGGATGCCTGATGACATTACCAGGGAATACTTGCCCGAAGGTGGGAAGTCGAGAACTTATTAGGAAATTCTGCAGAGGGATCTGATTACTCCCAAGTGAATAACAATCAGAGAGCTCAAATTAGAAATTTCCCCATTTTTACACCAAACGAGGATTTAGGCAGGGCGACAGTATATTTTCCGACCTCTTCAACATACTGTTTGAAATGATTATGGTACGATTGCGTTGACTGGGTCATGTTGTGCGTATGAACCCAAAAGGTTTGGACAACGAACTCAATGGATGGCGCAGAAAAGGACGACCAAAACTACGTCGAAAGGATCAGGCTTTTGAAATACTACGAAACTTTGTGTGACAAATTGGAGGAGTAGCGCAGAAAATCAAAGCGCTTGGAATTATTTTCTACGGGCGGCATATAACAAATGAGGATGTCTATTCCAGTCGCCACCTAAGAAGAAGAATTGTCTGTAACGACATTTTTCTGTGAGGAATAATGTGTGTGAAGACGCAGTTTCTGTGGGATATATGGCAACACTTTTCTCCTGGGGAAAAATTTATAGAGAGACTTTCTATGGAAACACCGTCTGTGGAGATACTGACCCCAAGGAAAAATTTCTGTCTTTGAAGACATAGTTTACTAGTGAATGCATTTTTCTATGCCATCTATGAAAATACATTTCAATGAGAAAATTATCTGTGGTAAGATTTTTTTATGTATAGGAAAATATGCAGAAAGACTGTTTGTGTGGAGATGTGCCTATTTGGAAAAAGAAAGGTGCCTAAGTAGGCTATTTTTGTTAGAAGTAACTGTGATGTAATAAAAAGAGAGCCCATAGAGACACATCTATATATATAAAAATGAATCGTGGTTTGTTCCGATTCTTAAAACTCCAGAACGGCTGGACCGCTTTGCATAAATTTTTGTATATGCGCCTGGGTGGTGCCCGGAATGGTTTAGATTTACAATTCGGTCCAATTGGACAAAGGGGCGTGGTACCTCCCATACAAACAAAAAATTAAAAATCAATTATTTCTGTTCCTGCTTACGGTATTTGAACAAAATTTGGTGCGTAGGTTTGGTGTACATATCTTAAGTGCTACTGCAAATATGGGCGGGATTGGACAATGGGG
>JAHXMU010000658.1:2898056-2919730 GCA_019455685.1 Philornis downsi
CTCCTGTTTACGGTATTTGAACAAAATTTGGTACATCGGTTTGGTGTACATATCTTAAGTGCTGCTGCAAATATGGGCGGGATTGGACAATGGGGAGTGGTACCTCCTATACAAAACACAAATTAAAAAGCAATTATTTCTGCTCCTGCTAATGAAACATTCCAATAAAAATAAAATTTGAAGGCAAAGCAACGTTTGCCGGGTCGGCTAGTTTATATTAAAAACAGTTTAAATCTGTATGTATATGGGGCTGATGTGTTGACAGATTTTCTCACAAAGGATTAAATTAAGGGTGTATCCGGTTCGACAGAACGAAAATGTTTATATTAATGATGTGATAGCATATATTCTTCGGAATGATTAAATCAAGGGTGTATCCGGTTCGACAAGACCAAAATGTTTATGAGTGTGATGTGATGAAAGATATTCTGCCGAAGGATTTAGAAATGCAGGAGAAATAAGATGTACATGGGGGGTGTGTGGTAACAGATATTCTCCCGAAGGAACTAAAGCTGAGGGGGAAAAAACGAATTTTGCTGATATATACGGGATATATACCTGTTTTTCTAATGGAACAAAACACTTTGGGGATTTCGATATTTTCTCTTAAGGTTCTCTTTGGGATGACAGGCTCGACTTCATTTCATTGAGGTCAGACAAGAAGTGAGTTAAGACTAAAATGCAATAGGCCTTGTAAGCCAAAGTCGTGAAGCATTTCTCAGTGCTAGAATGCGAGAGAAATTTTTTGGGCAGAGATATTACAAGACAGTGGCAAGAAATATATCATTTAAGAGAGTGACAAAAGACATGACGGGAGTGGAACAAAGATTCCGGTTAAAACTCTGGCTTTTTTAGTTCGGACATAAGCAATATACAAAAATTTGCAGAAAAATGACTTAGGTTGGTACGCCTTTCTATTGAGAAAATCCTGCTGCTGATGCTGACGACAACAATTCATACTTACTGAAGAAAAACAAAAAAAAAAAAATAAATAAATAAATAAATAAAAGTTCTTCTTTCACAATATTCAAGAAAAGGAATTGTTTTCATCATTTCATTATTACGAGTCCTTGCTATAAAAGAACAACCCAACATTTCTACTACATTTAAAATTATACGACATCAGCACACAGTTGACAATATACTTATAAGAAAAGAATTTTCGGAGAATTTGTCATTTTGAACAATGTGAATTCTGTCGAATTTGTGTCTTCAACGTCGTTGCCCTGACAAAATTGCAATTATCGCTAATGTTTTCATAATTTTTTTGTACGAATTTCTTAGTAGGTTTGCTTGTATTATATATATATATATATATATTATACATGTATATATACATATATGTATTATACTCTGATACGTTTGTGAAGAGAAGATATTTATTTGTTGTTGTAAAACCTCTAATGTTCGATGTAATAATAGAATGCCTGTTCAAGGAAAATATGAATGGTTCTGTTTCTGAGATTACTTTTGCGTCTTTCAAAGCAAATTATGAATGCAAGTTCCGAATATAATTTATTTGCCAATTATTGGTTTCTAAACCCGGAATCTATGTTTATGAGTATGATCATGGTTGTAAAAGTATATTTTACTGTTAAAATGTAAACCAATGGGCCTGGAAAAAGAATTCACGGCACATATATTTACGACAGCGATCCCAAGACTAGCCGATTTAACAAAGAAGGCACAGCAAAGTTGGAAACATTTCTTTTTATTTTTCAGCATAATATATTTTTAATTCGATACACTTTTTTCGAGCGATATTTAATGGCTTCTATACTCTTTTTATAGTAAAAACTCTCAAACTCCTCAAAATATTCATGAGCATCAGACTCCGCCTCTTCGTTGTTGGCAAATTTTTTACCCCCAAGCCATTTTTTCAGGTTTTGAGATGGAAAATAGTCCGAGGGAGCTATATCTGGCAAAAAAGGTGCGTGGTGAATTAATTTGAACTTTAATTCATTAATTTTGACCACCCCAACAGTGGATGTGTGAACTGGAATATTGTCTTGATGAAACAACACTTTCCCTTTCGTCAAATGCCGCCTTTTTCCATAATTTCATCACTTAAACGCTGAAATATCATAACTTGGTGTGACGAATTTGTGGGAGAAGAACAGAAGATCGAAGCGCCTGGAGTTATTTTCCTCGGGCAGCGTCTAATAGATAAGGATGTCTATTCCAGTCGCCACCCAAGAAGAAGAAGAAACGCTGAAATTAATTTGCATAATATGCGCCCTTGATGGTTTTTCGTTTTTGAAAGTAATAAATAAAAATAATCTCATGAGCATCCCAAAAACCAGACTCTATCATCTTGCCTGCTGATGGAACTGTCTTCACCTTCTTTGGACACCATTATCCCATTCCAGTCTAGTCCACTTCTTCGACCGTTCCTTTGTCTCAGCTGTGAAGTGGTGGACCTATGTCTCATCCATAGTTATAAATCGACGCAAAAATTTGACTTTATTGCGTTAAAACATCGCCAAACACTTTACTAAAACAAACATCTTCTCGACGTTGTTTTTACTCTATTAAAAGCAAGCACGGCACTCATTCTGCGTGCAGCTTTTCCGTCGTCAAATCTTTGTTCAATATACGATGTATAACACTTTTTAAAATGCCTGTCATTTCAGTTAGGTCAGGCACCTTCAGCCGACGATTATCCAATATCATTTTATAGATTTTCTTAATCATGTCTGGCATGGACACCTCAATTGGTCTACCACTACTACTAATGGTTCGTCTTGGTAGCTCGTACGGCCTCGTTTAAACTCTGCTACCGAATATTTTACAGTCGTAAATGAAGAAGCAGACTCCTCGCATAGTAGAATCTAGCTCGATTTTAATGTTGATTGCACTGAGACCTTTCAAAAGGAAATATTTGAATTACACAAAGGTGACCAGATTTTTCCATATTTACAAATTCACTGAGATCGTTTACTTTTGACGGCCTAAATAAAAATACTCAACAAAGTGGCGCCTTGAAATTTAAAACATATATTTTATAAGGGTATCGCTTCTCACCAAAATATTTTTTTTTGTTTTTTTCAAACTACTGGCACCTGTTCGACAACATTTTGTTACGCAACATTTCTGATGATCAACTTGAATATCTTCACCGCACTTATATTATAAGGTTGCCGTTGTTATACTACCCTCGTAACAAAAATCACTCTAGCAGTTCATTAGATTATAACGAAATTTGTTGTTTAACGGCAAATTTGTTGTTGATGTTGTTCTCGTTGTTGATGCTGTTGTTGTGTATGTGGAGGCCACTGGTGCGTGAACACTGTAAATGTGTGTGTGTGAATGTACAAGGCTATCGATATATGTGTGCATGTGAATTCATCTATGTGTGAGTGTGTTAAGGCTTCTGGGTACAAGTAATTCTGATTTTATTTTGTGCTCTTCTAAGTAATCTCTAATATGGCATCGTCGTCCTTGTTGTTGTTGTTGTTTATTAAATGCAAATTGTTGTGATTTTATGCAATGATCTTTACATTGTGTGTGTGTGTGTGTATTTATGTATGCTTGTGTATGGGAAATAAACATGAATTGTAAATTAATTTGCAGCGAAAATTAAATCAATTCCATCAACTGGTACTCATGCATGCAAAAGTAGTTAAGGTTGCCTGCATTTCAGATTGTAATCATTGTGGTTTCATAGTAATGAAGTTGTAGTCAAGAGGGAGACAAGTCTGTCAATGTGTGACGATATGTGTACACACAAATATCTCATTTTGTTTGCAAAACGAAATGTTGGTTTGTACAAATAGGTGGTTTATTTGACTACTGGTGAATACGGTATTAATTACTTTGTTTTTATTCTCCATAGCATAGGGAAAAAATAAGTGCTTTAGTTGTTTTCAATGCGTTTCTTGGAGAAAATTTATTGAACTTTTAACAAAAACTAATAAAAATTGCCTGCCAATGTCCTTGGAGGCAAAGCTTGTATGGTATCCACAGCGAAATGTGATCCATACTTTAAAAGAAGAGGTACTGGTTTGTCGCAAGACAAGAGTTCTTGTCGAAAACATTCTCCTACTATACATTACACAGAAAAAAGAGCATCAAAATCTACTAATCGTAAACCGCAAGTAGCGAAAATTCGGATTAATTTAACATGGGCTTGTCATGGTAAGTGCTGTCAGTTTTGGCTCCATTTTAGTACATTTTCGCCAGATTCCATAAACCAGTGGCAATTTTAAAATTTTGAATTTTGTACTTCCCATACAAAATTTATTGCTTTGTCGAAATTCAACTTTTCCTTTGAAAGTGGAATTTTTCAGTATATTGCATTAAAAAAATGTTCCAATTAATCACTTCTCGTGCCAATCATACAGTTGATCGATTTAACCCATATGTTCTTGGATTCGTATCTCCAACTACATTCCGCTTAATTCGGTTGAATTTGGTGTAAGTCAAGCCTTTGGTTTTTAAGCATTTCATTGTCATTCCCCTTTTTGCACCTCTCATACAAATAATGGATATGACACATTTATTCGCATATTCATGTCTGTCGCCTAATTCCCCCCAATTCAACAAAAAAATTGGGTAAAAAACCGTCCCAATTGATAATCCCAATATTACAAAAATGTCCCATAGTCATTTTTGTAATACATATTCCTACTTCCTTGCTAAATTTCAATTTCATATAACGAGGGGATCGACAATACGACGGTGACCCAAAACTAGCCGACCTAACAAAGAAGACACAAAAAAGTCGGCAAAAATTTTCTTTACTTTTCAACATAATCCGTTTTAGCTTGATACACTTTTTCCCACTACATTCTATAGCTTCTATTCCATGTTTATAGTAAGAACTGACAAACTTCTTAAAATAGTCATCAACCGCAGACTTTATCTCTTCATCATCATCTTCAAATCTTTTACCACCGAGCCATCTTTTCTAGTTTGAAAATAGAAAATAGTTCGAGGGCGTTAAATCTGGCGAATAAGGTGCGTGATGAAACTATTCGCAATTTATTTCATTAATTTTGGACTTCGTAACAGTGAATGTGTGAATTGGAGCGTTATCTTGATGAAGGAACACTTTTTTCGATAAACGGGGTTCTTTTCCCATAACTTCATCACCTAAACGATGCAATAAATTAGCATAATATTTGCCGTTGATGGTTTTTCCTTTTTGAAGATAATTAATAAAAATAATCCCATGCGCATCTCAAAAACCAGACACCATGATCTTGCCTGCAGATGGAACCCTTTTCGCTTTTTTTTTGGACACGGTCCTTCCATTCCAGCCCACGTCTTCGACTGTCATGTGTGAAGTGGTGGACCCATGTCTCACACACGGTTATAAATCGAGGCAAAAATTCGGCTTTATTTCGAAAAATCGTCGGCAAACACTCTACTGGAACAAACATCTTCACGACACTGTTTCTGCTCTATTAAAAGCTAGCGCGGCACTCATCTTGCGCACAGCTTCCTCATCTTGAAATTTTTGGTCAATAGACGATGTATAACACTTTTTGAAATGCATATCATTTCAGCTAGCTCACGCACCTTCTGCCGACGATCATCCAATACCAATTTGTGGATTTTCTTAACCGTGTCTGCGGTGGACACCTCAATTGGTCCACCACAACGGTGTTCGTCTTGGCAGCTCGTACGGCTTCGTTATACTGTGCTACCTACCTACTGTGCTCCCCGCAGAGTAGAATCTAGCTCGGCTTCAATATTGCTTGGACTCAGGTCTTTCAAATGGAAATATTGAATTACATAACGGTGACCAATTTTTACCATGTTTACAAATTCACTGAGATCGTTTACTTTTGATGACCCATATAAAAAATACTAAACATGTGGCGCCTTGACACTTGAAAAAATATGTTTATATTTCACCAAAATAACTATTTTCAAACTACTAACACAATCTATACGTCAGTCGGCTAGTTTCGGAACCGCCCTCGCATTTATTTCAGGTTGTTGCAAGCTGAGTGGCAAGCTTACTGTACCCCATTCTCTGGTGGAGAGTGTAAAATGGACGAAGACTTATTCTTCAGAGTCATTAGGATAGGCTTTTCCTAGTTCTGGGTAAGACTTAGAAAAAGGTTACTGCTCACTTTGACGTGGTCTTAATGAAGGACACCATTTCTAAATTGTAAATGTCATAATAATATTTATCAAATCTGCATTCTGTATGTGCTTGCATAGTACAAGGGCGTGTAGTTGCAATCTGTTGCAGGTGCTCCCCTTGTGGGAGCATCATGCTAGCTGTGGTTGTCCGAAAACGAATTTTTAGTGATTTTGCATTGCTTCAGGGTCTCCTGAAGGTAATGCGGGAACTTGGAAAACACTGTTCTTCGTCGATTAGGTTGAGGTGTCTAGAGATGCCTCACTCCTAACTAGGAGGAAGCTCACTTCATACCAGTGACTTCAAAGGTACTTTGGCTGAGAGAGGAAGTAAGCGCTGAGGAAATTTTCCAAGGGGATATGCTTCTTATCTCAAAGGTGTTTCGACTAATCCTTCTGCGATTAGTCTGAGTTCGCCAAAGGGGCGCTGGCTGTCGCAAACATGTTCAAAAACGGTCTCATGTGTGAAGGCACACCGTGAGTAAGGCTTTCAAAGCGAGACCCACGTAAAATTAGACAATTGTTATTGCTGTTATGAAGTCTGCAATGTTATGAAAATTTCAAAGGATATATAGGTTCAAAAGAGGAAAAACTAACCGCAAGACAGGGGAATTATTATTTTGCATTAGCATTAAATTTCTATTATATAAAAATTTACCTAAAGAGCGCAACTTTTGCAGTTTAAAATAATTTTTAAAGAAGTAATTTCTACTAAGTGTGATAATATTGTGCTCTAGTCTCGGCTGCTGGGGAGCCTTAGTTTTAAATTAGTATAGGAATTAATATTCAATATTTGATATAACTTGGAGGTCCTTTCATTTTTCATCAATTAATATTCAATATTTGACTTTTCAATATGGGATTTTTCATCATATTAGAAAAAAAATTGTTTAAATGAAAAAAACCAAGATGTTATAAGTTCTTAAACTGTACTAACTAATAGACAAGAAGTTCGTGAATATTCTGAGTTACTTGTGTTTCATTAATTGGAAACGATACATTGTAATAGTTGATAGATATGGAAAAAGTCGCCCTAACTCATTTATTTAACTTGTAAGAAACAACCCTAATTGCGATTGTGATAATTGAGAAGAAAAGAAAATAAAAACACCTGATATATTATGTATAGCAGAACACGATTACATATCTGGCTATGAGATAGCACACAGTCAGAAAGTGACCTCACAGATGTCCAAAGTGGGATAAATTGATCCAGAAAAACAAATATTTTGACTAAATCCACCTTATGAACCAGTATAGAAATGTTTGAGTTTAAAATTGGATGGCAAGGCTGTCAATTTTCATTGTGTGACCTTATTTTATTGTTACGACAATGGTTGTATCAAATAGATAGGTATATACCTTCCACCCCTCCGAATGGGGATATTGAATGGAAGATGTTTTTCAGAATTTTCCTAACCTATTTAATTCGTTGATTTAAAACGATACTTGGTAGATAAGGAAAGGTTAGTCTATATTTGTAAGAGGCCACTCTAATTATGATTTTGTTTTCTTTTTTTTCACTGAAAAACTTACAAAAAAAACAAAATCAGGTTTTTAAGAACCATCTCAATATTATCAAACAAGTATTGTTTCACTGTTTTTTTAAGAGGGAAATCGACTGCAAACCTTTTATTACATGTGGTAATTTATTGTATTCAATGCTACCCAAGTACTCAATTCTCTGTTTTGTTTTCTCCAACCGACATCTGACTGGATCACTATTATTTCGGGTGTTGAATGTATGACCCACTCTTCGAAAAGAGATCGTGTGATGTCCCATATTATGAATAGTTTTAAAAACATAAACTAAAAGTTGATTTTTATGCAGTCCATGTATTGGTAAAACATTCTTACCCACATCTTTGTACAACGGTGAAGTGGAATATGTTATTGGTAAATTATAAATAATTTTCAGGGCTTTGTTTTGCATGACTTGGAGGGATTTTAATTCGGCGTTTTTCCTGTGTCCGTATATAACAGCCAGGTAATTCAAATGGCTTTGGATTAGTGCTTGAAATATAATATATTTAGTGTTCTTATTAAAATGTTTTTGAATTTATATAAAATACCAAGAGCTGGTGCTACTTTGGTTTTTATATGGCTTATATGTTGATTCCATGACAAATTACTTTGCATTTTAATTCCCAAATACTGTATGGTTTCAACTTCTGCAATTTCCTGGCCATTTACAAAAATTTGTTCATGACAAACTTTGTTTAGAATGCAAGAAAAACTTGTCCATATAATGACAAAATCATTTTTGAAAAGAAAATTGAATGACAAATTCAACAAAAATCACTTTTAGGAATATCACTTCCTTAATTTCTAATTTTAAACAATTACTAATTTTTCCCGTATACTATAAGATTACCACATTCTTTGTTACAACCTATTTTCAATACTATTACATCTTCTGCGTACATATCCTAATCTCAATCATGACATTATAATGAGAATATTTTCCGAATAGCTACATTGCAACCACTTCATATTAAGATGATGCTACACCATAATACGAAAATAATTCCAACTTACCATCATTTACAATAAATGTCAAGTCCATTTATCTATTCCCCCACCAATAATCGCTATATATTGAGAATGACACCAATGGCCAATATCCATTACAGTTTTCCTTTAGATTGGAATTAAAGTTTCCATGAATTTCATATTAAGAATCCACCAAGCAACATTTTGAGGGGATGGTGGCAGCCACTGATATGAAAAATCGAATCGAGAGAATTTGTACTCGATGTCAGCGGTTAAAGTTTAGATCATAAACATAAAAATGTATTTTGATAATCTTTATTATAACCGAACACACAGACACATACACACACACACACGCACACACACACACACAAACGCAAACACACAGACGAAGAGAGCAACGTTGAAATTGTGTGAAAAAATAATATCAAGCGATATAAAATGTAACGATTTGTTAGAAACATCCGACGACATTGACATCAAAAGTACTTTTGATACTCGTTGCACTGGGGCGAAACTGGCAGACAAATCCCCGCATATAACATTCGATTATCTTTGTTGTGCTAGATGTAACTATATGTACATATGTATATATAGTTTGTGTTGCATTTTTCATGATGAGGGTGACTCGATAAGTTTGAGAAGTACATTTACTTACCGAAAACGCGATTGTTATGACTAAAAATTTGTTCTCTCCAAATCGGCACCTTGTTCTTAGTTAGTTTTAAATATTTTTCCCCTATACTTTTTCTCCTTTATAGAAATAATCATTGCAATAACATAGAATTTAATAGCCCAAAGGAGATATAACCTTTGGGATACTATTTTTTTTTTTTTTTATTTTGGTTTTTTTTATTTAATTTATTATATCATACAAATTCATACAAATTACGCCTCAGCGCCGCACAGTGAGATTCTAAGTGCAAAAAGTCTATATTTCGCCTGTAAAATATTAAAAATGTAATGATGCAATTTTGTACGGAATTGTTTAGTTAAGAGAAATTCATCATTGCTTTGTTGAAAAAAATAATTTTTTATCGCAAAATAATTACTTAAAAATGCTTGGGAGAAGTAAAGCGCAAAAAGACTAAGATTTTAATGCAACTTGAGGGCCTGTATATGCATATTTGTTGTTCGTTTAACTATTTTATGTGATGATATTCTAAAAATATGGTATTTTGTGATTTTTTAAGAAAAAAAGACAACTGGATAGCATAAATAGTTTCGAAACTATTTAAATTTAAAAAAAAGCCCTAGAAATTTCAGTGTTCTAAGTTTTCCTTGGATGAAAAAAAGGTTAGTTCCGGCGACCTCCATGCTCTGACTGCAATAAAATGAAGGAAGGGAGTATATTATTGCGATTTATAGAAAAAAATCTTTATAATATTTTATACTGCTGAACAAAGTTATAAATTTTATGAAAAAAGTCACAAGAAATTACGCTACAAATTAAGTAAAGAAATAAAGACAAAACACGTATATGGTGCATAATATAGGTGATGGGCGTGGCCGATTTGGATGGAACTTTCAAAAATTTTTGTTTCCGTAGTACAGATGATCCATGCCAAGTTACAAAAATTTCTACCTAACAGAATAAAATTTATACGAAAATTTCATTTTGAGTTGTATGGGCGGTAGGCGGTGGGCGTGGCCGATTTAGATGGAACTTTCCAAAAATTTTGTCTTCGTAGTACAGATGATCCATGCCAAGTTACAAGAATTTCTACCTAACAGAAAAAAATGTATACGAAAATTTCATTTTTTGTTGTATGGGCGGTGGCAGATGGGCGTGGTCGATTTGGATGAAACTTTATATTTTTGCTACTCTACGTCATAAAACGCTCTATGCCGAATTTCAAGACTCTACGACAACTCTTTATATTTATTGCACAAAAATGTATGAAGCAATCTCACTGTGCGCCGCATGGCATTATAGAGGCTAGTTGGCAAAATAATTACATCAAAATTGTTTGTATAATAACAATAGTTTTAATACAAAATCCAAACACATTTATGAAAAATCTAATTTCTTGGCATGTGCTTCAATATTAACTCAAAATTCATACCAGAAGCTCTTCGACATTTTGCAATAAATACCCTTTCATTGACGATTTAAATAATGAAGGTGTTTCTAGTGATTTTAGCTGTTGTGGTAAAATATTGTACTAACTACTATTAGAATGTTCTATATGCTGTTTTGTTGTTTCAGATCGACACATAGCTTGCTCAAATTGTCATTATTTCTCGCATTAAAAATATACTGATTTCGGGAAAAATTTATCGTGTGATGGCCAATACTATGCAAGCATTTGAAAACATATATTACCAATTTTAATTTATAACAACCATATACTGGCAAAACTGTTGGAATAACATCTCTATACAGAGAAAGCGTACAATATGAAATTGGCAAGTTCGCTACAGCTTTTAGTGCTTTATTCTGTTGCCGCTGGAGTGATTTTAATTCAGAACTCTTTTTATAACCATTCATAATGGCTAAATAGTTATAATGACTTTGAACTAAAGCTTGAAATATTAAAAACTTAGTATCTTGATCAAATTTATTTCTAAATTTATACAATAAACCTATGTCAGGTGATACTGTAGACTCTATATGCAGTGTCCAAGAAAGATTACTTTGAAAATATAATTCCAAACTGAATTAACTTCTGGAATTTTTCCCCCATCTACGTATATACTAAAGCTGTCGTTGAACCGACAATGTGGCCTAAATCTTATCAATTTTGTTTTTCTTGGATTAAGGAAAAGTTTATTAATACGCAAATACTCTATTAATAGACTTACTCCTCGTTCTATGTAAGGAAGGCTTCACAGCCATTTCATATTTACCTATATATGGATAAAAAATGGCAATATCATCAGCGTACACAAATATTTTATCTGATAAGTCAATATTTTTCAAGTGATTTATATACAGAGAAAATAACAAGGGGCCCAATACACTTCCCTGAGGGAAGTCTATTCTCAGTCATTCCCAAAGAAGACGTTGTCTTTGGGAAATTAAATTCTATACCATTGCAATAAGAATTTCTATAAAGGTAAAATTATGGCAGAAAAATATTTAAAATTAATTGAGGATAAAGCAAATTTAATGTATCAAAATACAAGACAATGACAACAACACTACAGATTGTAGCAAAATATAGGTCGGAACAACAGAAATTTAAACTTAGGAAACGAATTACCAATCATAAAATTGAGAAAAAAACTGAGGTAAAAAAAAGTGGTTCAATAAACCGAGTTAACCAGGCAATTATTGCAATGAAAACAACCAACCGGATCAAGAGAATGTGAGAATATTACAATGCGAAAACTGTTACAGTAAGAGCCTGACGTTAGAAATGCTGCACATTCCCCATACACCAGCAAATCAACCACAAAAGCGATATAGAGTCTGTGACTCAGAACTATAGGCTTCTAATTGGAAAATTGAGAACAAATCGGTGATTTGTCAAACAAAATACAGTAATTTTATAAAATTGATAAATTTCAAACCGGTACAGAAATTTCAGTCATACACCTCGTCACTCAACGTGCATTTGTGTTGATGGCAAAGCCTCGGGTTATCCATTTAGTGGCTTCAAAACCGCCGATCTGGCAAGGCTGTTAAATATCTGTCATCTGAAGTGTTATTTATGGATCATTTAACAATCGAAGAACGCGTAAAAATAGCTAAAACTTACACCAAAAGTGATGATTCAAACGTTGGCACTTTTCGTGCATTACGGGGTGATTATGGTCATCAGAATCGGCATACTCTGCAAGGAAGAAGGCAAGATTATAAAGAAATTTGTAGAGACTGGAAGCGTTACAGATGTGGTCAAGCTTGTACATCACCGCAATGTACACACTGCCGAAAATATTGCTTCTGTTAGTGAAAGTGGGTCGGTTAATCCGGATTTGTCGCTTCCACGGCGTTCTCAATTGGGCCTATTGGTTGAATATTCACAACGCAGTAGATATGGTGATTCGGTGCTACAGTAATAGGCTTTCAAGGCAGATTTTTTGAAGAAAATTTTCTTCAGCGATGAAGTTCATTTCTCAGCGGTTACGTCAACAAACATAAGTGCCACATATAGGGCTCGGAAAATCCAGAAGTAGTTGTGGAAAAGCCATTGCATCCGGAAAAAGTTACTGTTTGGTGCTCATGGAAATGTCATTGGGCCGTATTGTTTTGTTTTTTTTTTTTTTCTTTTTTTTGCAAAAGGATGCTGGAGAAAAAGCTACGTCAATTCAGAGCGCTATAGCTGTATGATAACAGACATTCTTTTGTCTTGCAATTGAAGATTATGAACTGGACGATATGTGGTTTCAACAAAACGGGGACACAGGTCACACAACATGACTGACTGTGGTTTTGCTGAATGAAAAGGATTGTTTTTAGAAAGCGTAACTTCGCGTTTTGGCGACGTTAATTGGCCAGCGAGATCATACGATTTGGCACCCTTACACTGTGCGAAAAAGTTGTCGAAAAAACTACCTCAAAATGATCCACTGCTGCAACCAATCAAGAGGCGGTCATTTAGATGGCCTTTTATTTTGCACATAATGGCGAGGTCCAAGCATTAGAATGGGATAAAAGTTTTATCGAAATCATAGCTTTATGTGTGTTTTATTTAACTTTACTTTTGAAACCGAACAATATCGACACAGCTGCAGCTTGAAAAGTATTATGAAGACTCCCTTATATCGAAGACAACCATTTTGTTGTAGATTTTCTGAATTTAAATAAAGTCTTACGGCCGCCAATTATGTGTAAGGATCAAAATCAAGAACGTTTGTAATTTCGTATCAGATGTATGAAACGGAAACGAAATTCATTACGATTTTGATTCGGTTGTCGGAATCGGAAAGAAAACTCTATATATTTCTGATGTAGATTTCAAAAACTAAACCAAATCAAACCCATTTTCGAATTTAATTTCGTTTCGGTAGCGGTCCCCATTAAAATTAGTACAATTTGAAAAAAAAGAAAATTCTTGACTGCCTATTTGAAATCTTTTACCAAATAGGAAATTTGCATTATCCCTTGATATCCGTTGCGAAATCTTTTCATACCTTTCTCCATATATCGAAATGTAACGAACTACGAAGCTAACCTGGCATGTGCAATTTTCAAAAGAAACGTTAGCGCTTTCATTGGAAAACTATATGAATACATAAATATGTGTGAGTGAGCAAAAGCTAATATCAGTCTTATCTGCCTTGGTGTAGGTTCATGTATGTTTGTGACATATAAAAGAATAGACAGTTGAATAACTGCTCGACTGCTGTTTCTTCCCTTTCTTACAGCTCCTGACACACAGTCTTTGCTTTCATTTATTCCCTGGTGTAACTGCTACTTAACTTGATCAAATGCAACCCAACCAATGCATGTGAGCATATTCAATACCAGCAGCTTAGAATCCTTGCGCTCAGGAGCATCAGCACAATAGACATGTTGTTATCTCGTATGTGGGACGATGTGAAGAGGCGTCATGATTTTCTATCTAGTTTCTTAAGGAATGAAAAAGAAAATGGCAAGTGGGGCTGCTTGTGAACCTGTACAATAGGTATGTATGTCAGTATATAAATGCATCGGCAACAAAAACAGTGGCGTCTTCACCTTATGACTTTTCTTCTTTCAGTCGAAGAAACTCAATGTTCTTCACATATTTCACACACACATACATCGACACGCAAAATTACCTCTCATATATGTGGGCCACGAAGATACGAACAGCAAAGAAAAAAGGATATCTATCTATGCAAGAAGGAGCTTGGAGGTAAAAGAAAACAAGCAGAGTCACGAGTGTGTCATAGAGCGACAATTCAATTTGGTGTTGATAGCTAAGAACATCCAATCACTTGACATATAACAGCAGTTTCACCAGTCACCGGTTAGGTTACCCCAGTCACCAGCAGCAGCTGCAGCTGCAGTGTTAACCGTATCCGAATCATCGCCTACACAGTCAGAGCCATCAGCTACAGACCGACAATCATTGTCGGCCTCATTCCGCAGGCGATTCACCCCTTCACATTATGGCTACACTGAAAGAGGTAGAAAAGCAAGGAAAACGAAATCTCTTACAACAAAAGATACATAACAAGAGGAAAAGTATTCCAACATGATTAGCTTCATATTGTCGAAAAAATGATGGAGAATAAAGGAGCAGATGAAGCAGATGATAATGACACTGATGCCACCAATGAAGATGAAGATGCCGGAGATAAGCATGACGATGACAATAAACTGTGGAAATGAAAGCAGCAGAAAGCAAAGAGAAAAACAACGAAGATATATATGGAAAGACTTCAAATAGTAAGTATAAATTAAGTATTTAGTCAAGGATAATATTGGTTCAACATTATCGTCGATAAGTGGTGCACAAGGATAATGATTAAACTGAGTACTCTTATGAGGACACATTGTTTAAAGATCCACAAAAGAGCTTGTGAAAACATAAAGGATAAATGGTCGGTAATGAGAGGATGTAATAATTGCATATAGGCTAATTGGATGCGGTCGATTTGATCGCAATCGAATTGAAATTATGAGGGGAGTGTATAAACATTGCTGTTGCGTTAAGAGTACATGCTGTGGCCCTTGCGAAATTGAGTACACTATTTACGTAGTAGCATTACACAAATGATTAGTATAAGACGTAACAAGTGGTTGTGGTTACATAAAATATAGTGTTTTTCGGAAGACGCAATCGGAAAATTTTGAGCGGAGTCGCAATTGTAGTCACAAATGTCGATAATTTATATAAGATTTACATAACAGCAAGAGATTGAAAATCCAATTTTTTGAAAATTTTATGTTTTAGATTGGGTTTTACTGTAGGTTAGAATCTCAAACTATGAAAGTTTGATGTTAGCGTAATATTAAAGATGATGATCTTTAATTCCTTCAAAATTAATAAAAAAAAAACATAATGTCATTTTGAAACAGCTTCTAGGAAAATGCCAATAATGGCAACGTAAAAAAAAGTTACAATTATATATTAAAAATTAAGATCTATTTCAATTATTCATGGTGAAGCACAAATTTTTGGCCAAACGAAAGACTTCAATTCTCAATTCAATTCCTTAAGACTATCAAAAAAAGTCAAAAGTAGATATTTAATCTAAAGTGCGGAAATTTAGCAGATCAATGAATTCTGTCCCATAAAAGGGAAAAAGAACATTACCCCTGCGGAAAGTGCATTGTTTTCTATATCTCAACACCGCAATGCTTCGACATAATCCACCTGAGACAACATGTCTGGGCCCTGGCCTCGTCACTCACATAATCCGAGTAACACATAGGAAAACATCATCACGGGAACTGTTGATTCATCTATCAAGTGTTCGGATCACGACCTCATCATTCACATTGCTTGCTTTGCGGCCAGATCAATTCACTTTTCTTGCTATTGAACCGCTTACTACGTGTTCGGGAATTGACTCCTTCACTCACATAGTCCACATTACGAAGAGCAATACATGAGTCTGCGGCATTACGCCTGAGGACTCTCCGCTCATGTATTCCAGGCCTTGGCCTCTTTTCTCATGTAGTTTAAATCTACGATAAGGCACATGTGCGTAACTCAAACTGTGAGATCATTTGTACGAAAATTGCTCTAAGCTACACCATTAGAGCTGCTAACTCAGAAGCTGCCGATCTTAGAGGACCATACAAACAAAAAAAAAAAAAACAACAAAGCGGGAAAGATACATACTCGTCAACAATTAGATCTAAGATTCAACTACTTATTGATAGGCTCACTATGTGACCAATCCAATAAAATAAATAAAGCAGAAAAAAATGAATTCTAATACTGTCACAGATATAAAGCTTATGTCTTCAATTCTGATATCTTCTTTTAGTCCTTTTTCAAAAAAAAAGGGATCATAATATTGTACAAAAATATTAAAAAATTCGGGATATACATTTTGGAAGAAATTATACTAAAGCGAAAGATATGAAAATGTTGTCTGCATATCCTTTTCCCTTGAAGAAAATAGATTATTTAGAAGAAACAGTTTATGCTTCAGAGTAATATGAAATAAAGTAAAAGACGTAGATTACATGATGGAATAGTTCTTGTTTGTCGATACTTCAGCAACTTTAAAGAGACTCAAAGAAGATATGGAAGTTGATTTCGAAGGAATATTGCCAAATATCTTCTCCAACAAATTTGTTTAACAAATTTAAACCAGCATCCGCCAATTTATGTTTTAATTTGCAGGCCCTTTTTTGAAAATCAATTTACAGTTGTGAATTGTGATATTAAACTAAATCCTTAAAATGCTAAATAAATGCTATGGAAGCTGTTATTTGGCAGAATTGTGAACTGCTTTGTAAAAATAAATCTCAAGAGAGCAGAAGTGCTGCTTTAGGGATAATTGTTTATAGCTTTTAATTCAAAATTTCTAAACAAATCAAACAATTAACTAGCGATCGAACTGCAAATAAAGAATTATCAATTTGTTTTCATAAAGTTCCATTTTTATAAAAAAAAAACAGCGTGAACTTAGTTGTGCACCTAATAGTTTTGAGGAAAAGGGATGTCATAACTCCAAAAATGGCAGTAAAAATTTATTTCTATTTAATTTCTAAACGAATAAAGCAATTAACTAGCGATCTAACTGCAAACTGTATAGAAAATAAAGGATTATCAATTTGTCGGTTTCAAAAATAAAGTTATATAAAACACACGTAAAGCTATGATTTCGATGAAACAAAAAAAAAAAAAGGAAGGGTTTTCTTCATCGTATTGTGACGGGTGATGAAAAATGGATTCATTACAACAATCCGGGGAAAAGAAAGTCATGGGGGCTGCCCGGCCACGGTTCTACGTCGCCACCTCGGTCGAATATTCACACTGCGAAGGTTATTCTCTGTATTTGGTGGGACCATGTCGGTGTTATTTATTACGAACTGTTGAAACCAAGCGAAACCATCACTGGAGATTGGTATCAACTTCAGTTAATACGATTGAGCCGAGCTCTGCGCGAGGAACGAAAAAGTGATTCTTCAGCAAAACAATGCTCGGCCTCACGTGGCCAAGCCCGTTAAAATCTACATGGAAGCGTTGTAATGGGAAGTCTTACCCCATCCGCCATATTTTCCAGATATTACGGCGTCCGGTTATCCCTTATTCCGTTCGATGGCACACGGTCTGGCTGACCAGCAGTTCCACTCATATGACAACATCAAGGAATGGCTAGATTCGTGGATAGCTTCAGGGAATGAACAGTTTTACCAGACGGAATTCGAGCTTTGCCAGAAAGATGGAAAAAGTCATAAATGAAGCATTCTCTACTTTGAAGGACGTATAGTTCGACTTTTGAGTCGCTGTAATAGGTAAACCGTTTTAATTTTAGAGCTTCTTTGTTTTATAACAGCTTTTGGAATACATCAATTAAAAATCATCAAAATCAAAGATCGAATGGAGAACCAAGACCAAATTTTGTAGTTTTCCTTTTAAATCAAAATCGCATTATAAAAGCGACTCGTTTTTTACGGTCCTTAATATAAAATCTGTAAAAAGCTCTTAGCATTTTTTTCTTACTCTAAGGGCTTATATATCTGTATAATTTTCATATAGCTTTGGTCGTGTTTTCTACTTTGTTTGCTCTTTCTGGTTTAGTTTTACTCTTTTGTTGGTTGCCTTTTTTCGGTCAACAAATTAAACTGAGAAAATAAACTTTATCTGGTGAATATGAACACCACAAATTTTAATTTTGTCGAACACAGAGTAACAAAATCTTATTTTTGCGTGGTGTCGTGTAAATGTCAGACTATTTTTGTTAATTTAAACAAACGTATCTTCTATTTTTTTTTCTTTGGTCGTCTTTACTTTTTATGGCAAAAAATTTTGGAATTGAAACAAGTAGATGGTAAAATTGAGTAAACCAATCAGCTTGTGAGATATTATTGATATTTTTTGTTTTATTTAAAAGCTTTATTAACACAGCGTTCTGTATGGAATATGATATCATTCATATGACTGCCGCAATTTCGTTGCTTGAGGAAATGATACTTACTTGCTTTCTTAGCGGACATCCTCATCCTTAGGTAGACATCCTCATCTATTATACGCGGGATGTAGAAAACAATCCTAAGAGTTTCGGTCTTCTATGCTCATTTCCAAAATTCAAAATTCACTCCAAGTTTTTACATAGTTTCACAAAACTGATCCTTCCAACGGAGTTTTGGTCAGTTGCCGAAGATGCTGGAGGATATCTTTTGCCGACTAGCACGATATCACCCAAACAACGCAGTCACTATATATATAATAATGTGTTTGACTACGTCGATGTTGGTATATAGCTTATACAGCTCAATGTTTTTGCAACGACGATATCCTCCATTAACTATAATCTGATCATACATTCTTCGTAGTATTTTTCCCCAGTACTGATTCATTTGGTTGTGTCATAACCAAGGATTCAATGCTGTTCACCAAGACAAGTAAAACCAATGTGTGGAACAGTTGGCTTTTTGTCTGTCGAAAGATAACTTTATCATTAAATCGTTTGTTTAGTCCATAATAACATCTTGTATATCGCTTTCTAACCGATACTATCATTTTAATCTCCTTCCTGACGTCGTTAGTTTTGTTCACAGTGCGGCTGATGTAGATGACTTCATTCACCACTCCAACGTTGTAATTGTCAACGTCCACTCAGCGTTCCTAGGGTTGAAACTAATGAATTTATTGTGGCCTCATTTACTGCCAGAACCACTTTTGTTGATTCTTAGTCATTGCTGGAGGAGACTGTAGTAACATCTCGCAGTTTTCTGCCAAGAGTGTTTATATCATCGGTATACACGAGCAGTCTATGACTTTTGTGAACTGCAGTTTTCTTCACAATCTTCTCCATTAATGTGTTGAAGAGGTCGTCTGATCTAAATCCTTACTTGGTATAAAAAGACTTACTAAGATTTTTGTCCATCTTTACTGAAGACCTCGTGCTAGTTAGCGTCATCCTGCAAAAATGTATTAGCTTCGCTGGAATTTCTAACCAGGCCATTGTCTCACACAGTTTTTACCGTATCGGACTGTTGAAGGTAGCTTTATAATCAGCGAAAAGATGGTCTTTGGCGATCTGTTTTTCTTGGGGTTTCTCCAGAATTTGCCGTAGTACAAGAAAATAATACGATTCGACACAGATTTACTTGAGTCAACTTGTGCCAACATGTGTCAACAGCTAAACAGGCAGACGGACATAACTTAAGTATTTAAAAAAGTTCTGAAAGCAGTTTCGTCTTAACATATCTAAGGTTAACTCATCCCCTTTAGTAAGTTAATCCTTTTCTTTCACAATCTCTGTGGGTGGGCATGTACAAATTACGGCATTTTTTCTTACTTTTTAATGCACCATACCCTAAAAACTACTTGTCCATTGTTTGAAAAGAGGATTTCTTAATATATCTTAAGTTACTCGAGTATTTCGTACTCTCGAGTAACTTCTATTTAACTATTTAAATACAATTTTAGGAAAAATATCCTAAATATCGCATTTTCCATTTAAAGACCAGCTACACTTTTAACGTGAGTAAAGTTCACAACTTTCCATCGACTGTCGATGCATTCGAGCAGAACATGAATAAAAACTGTCAAAATGCAATTGTTGAAAATAATCTTTTGCTTACACCGAAACGAACACAATCAACAAGGAAACAAAATAATAAACAACAATGAGCAACCACAAAATTGCCACGAAATGCGTCCTGCGCCACGGGGTAATGGGGAAAAGAATTTCTGCATTCAAAACAATCAAGAAAAAAGGATGGTATGATGTTGTGCCACAATATATTTTTTGTGTGGTTGCCACTGTCGTCCCTTTACTTACCCCCCACAGAGTCACCGACAATACTCTGTAGTGGGTGGAACATAATGCCCATAAACTTTCCGTACCAGTTTCACTAACATTTATTATGAATTCTTTTGTTATGCGATTCTTTAAAAAACAGAACAAATGAATGAATGAAACGATGATTTCACTTTGATTTCAATTTAGTTTAATATTGTGAAATTTTGCAAAGAAGAAAGGAAATACATAATTCTTTTTGTTGTTGTTTTTTTTTCATCTCTCTGAATGGTTGTGGCTGAATGTAAATGTTTGCTCTTGGCGGTTGTTCAGCAGGACGGTATTGGCATCCTTGTGTCATTTAATGATCTTAGCAATGCATCATTTCATGATTAATTTCATATATCATCAATCATTTTGTATTGTTCTTGAGTAATGAACGACAACAAAACAGAATGTTGGGGCTTTGTTTTGCTGATGACTGCGTCGGGATACTGGATGCTTTGCCTGTGAGTTTTTTTTTCAATGTTCAACTTTTACGCTTTTTTTTAATATGAGCTATGTAGTAGCTGTGTGGTGGATGAGTAGAGTTATCACAATACGGAATTATACGAATATATGTATGTGCAAATGCCATTTTAAATTTGGATGCTGTGGAGTCTTAACAATAAATTTAGTAAAAGTAATTGTTGTTCATTAATGGTTGTAAACACATATACGGAATCTGAAGCAAACATGCATATTTGGCTCATTATTACATATGTAATTTATTGTGTATTTGAAAGAAAAAAATAAGGAAATATTTCAAGTTGGAATTTGAAAAATTGGATTATTTTGATATGACAATATTATGAATTTTTTCATATCTTTTACATTAAAAATGTAATTGGCGAAGTTGTGCTCATTTTAGAAATATAGTAGTATGAATGCGAATATTTTAAGCAAAAATAAATAAATTTCTTGATTCGCTTATACAAAAATAAAATTTTTGGAATTTAAAGCTTACTGACGGCTTTTTGTTTCTGGAGAGAAAACCAAACGTTAACAAGCAATAAAAGAATATTTATATGTGTTAAAAAAACCCGCAACTCGTGATTCAGAATTAGTGAAAGTTCTAATAATTATCGATGTATTTAACACATTTCATTTCATTTAATTTTATAATATTCCATTTCATTTCATTTCATTTTATTTCATTTCGTTTCGTTTCGTTTCAGTCCATTCCATTTCATTTCGTTTCATTTCATTTCATTTCATTTCATTTCATTTCATTTCATTTCATT
>JAHXMU010000658.1:2919740-2972952 GCA_019455685.1 Philornis downsi
TTCATTTCATTTCATTTCATTTCATTTCATTTCATTTCATTTCATTTTATTTTACTTTATTTCATTTCATTCCATTCCATTCCATTCCATTCCATTCCATTCCATTCCATTCCATTCCGTTCCATTTCATTTCATTTCATTTCATTTCATTTCATTCCACTTCATTCCATTTCATTTCATTTCATTTCGTTTCATTTTATTTCATTTCGTTTCGTTTCGTTTCGTTTCAGTCCATTCCATTTCATTTCATTTCATTTCATTTCATTTCATTTCATTTCATTTCATTTCATTTCATTTCATTTCATTTCATTTCATTTCATTTCATTTCATTTCATTTCATTTCATTTCATTTCATTTCATTTCATTTCATTTCATTTCATTTCATTTTATTTTATTTCATTTCATTTCATTTCATTTCATTTCATTTTATTTTATTTCATTTCATTTCATTTCAACAATCAATACCTAATAATATAAAGGAAAATCTTTATCACGGAAATTATTTCAATGTAGCATCTTAGAATCGTGTTAGAAAAGGAAAACACCTACGAGTAAATATATTGTAATATCTCACGAAATATTTTTCTTGTGTTTATTGTTTAGTTATATATTTACAAGTTTTAAAGATTCAGTTTATTATACTATAAAGTGATTATTTGTATGAAACAAATTGCAAAACAGTTTTGAATTGTTGCAATTGCATGTTGATAAAAAGAGCTTGCAATTAAGTGCAATATTTTTATAAGGCACTTGTAGAAGTAATGAAAATGCTAATAATTTTTTGATGGGATGGTATACTGAACGTAATTAAGCTTTTGCAATATATTTTGCAAACAATTTAACAAAAAGACAGTCTATATAGAAGTATAATGTTCAAAAATAGTAATTTTTAATTCCCTCATAATACCAGCAACCGAAACAAAGAATAAGTACGCTTATCACCCAAACATTTTCTGAACATGAAAAAAAACACTCCCATATTTAAGGGCAATTTAAGTAGTTTATAACATGAATTGATGACATTGCTTGATGGGGGTCCGTGTCAAACGCTTGCTTTAGTATTAGGAGTTACCCGCCAAGATATTTCCATCCGATTGTATGAGTTGGGAATGATTCAAAAGCAAGGAAGTTGGGTTTCTTATGAGTTGAAGCCAAGAGTCGTTGAGCGTCATTTTTTCGCCTGTGAACAACTGCTTCAGGGGCAAAAAAGGAAGGGTTTTCTTCATAGTATTGTAACGGGTAATAAAAAATGGGTTCATTACAGCAATCCAAAGAAAAGAAAATCATGGGGGCTGTCCGCTAGTGCTTCTACGACACCACCCCGGCCGAATATTGAAGCTGTGAAGGTTATGCTATGTATTTGATGGGACCAGGTCGGTGTTAGTTATTACGAGCGGTTGAAACCAAGCATAAGCATCAATGGAGATCGGCATCGACTTCAATTAAGGCGATTGAACCGAGCTCTGAGCGAGAAACGCTTACAATATGAGGAGAGACAGGAAAAAGTAATTCTTTAGCTAGACAACGCTGAAGGTTTAACGTGCCAAGTCTGTTAACACCTACCTGAAAACGCTGCAATGGGAAGTCTTGCCCCATCCGCCGTATTCTCTAGATATTTCGTCGTCCGATTATTAGTTGTTCCGTTCGATGCCACATGTTCTGGCTGACCAGCAGTTCCACTCATATGACGACATTCAAGGAATGATTAGCTTCGTGAGTAGAGGATGAACAGTTGTACAGTGACGGAATTCGAGCTTTGCCAGGAAAATGGGAAAAAGTAGTAGCTAGCGATGGCCAATACCTTCAATGAATCATTTGTAAACATGTTTTCATAATAAAGTGGAATTTTTATAAAAAAAAAACAGCGAGAATTTGTTGGCGCTTCTAATAATATATTATAATTTTTGTAAATTTTGAGAATAATTCAATTAATATTCAAATAAGTACTACTCAAATAAGTATTGAAATTACCACTAAGTATCTCATCCGTTAACTTTCCTTCTTATAAATGGAAGTAAACTAAATTGACGTTTTTAGAATAAAAATGTCTTTTAGACTTTTTAATTTTTTTTTTTCTTTTTTATTGCTCGTCTAGTAGTATTGCTCGCCGTTATTGTTCATGGATTCACGTATTGCTCTTAGAAGTTATTCAAATACATGAACGACAGCAGGCCGTTGTTCAATCGTACTTGGATGGGCAGTTTAGTAGGTTGTGCTGATTGTACTATACGAGTACAGGTGATGAAATATCTAGTATGAAATAAAACCAAGTGAAAACATGAATTGCAGCAAGAACATGAAACAAGTGAAAACAAACAACTGTAGAAAAACTTCCTTCCACAATACAGAGTAAGGACATTATCCCCAAAGCTTTGTGCAGTAAGTTAAATGAAGGCTCACTGTAGATTTACTTTGAAAAATAAAATAAATATATAATAAACAGACTTTGCCGTTAATGTTTCTTAACTCATTTTATCAGTAATGATTTTCTTTAACTCTATAGGAGTTTTCTATATCATTGCAAATTCATAAAGTTATAACTTACAAAACAAGAAGCGTCCTGTTCAGCCTATATTGTTGATATGTTTTTCCTCTGGATGTGTTTTTATTTTCATGTTTTATTTTGGTTTCCTTTTATTACACACTGACAGATTGTCCCCGATATATCGTTTGATAAATCAAATATTAAACAAATGTTAATGAAAATTTTAAATATAACGAATATTTCTTTTGAACTTTTGCTCTATTTTAGGAACAGAAAAAGTGCATTTGTTCTGGTTTTCTTTTTAAATAGTTTTCACAATATATTTTCATGCGTTCATATATCTCTTTGGTAGTCCCCCTCCCCCCAGTGTTGAATTTATTGCTCTGCATAGTTTTTGTGGTGCAACTGTTATGTGAAATATATGAGGGGCGGAGTAGAATGAAAGACGCATTTATAGATGTTCTCTACATTTTGCAAAGTGCTGAATTTTCGGCATTAGGAAATATTGCCGGTTTTTGCATTGCCTTGTAGGTAATCAGTGAATACTTGATGGGCAAGTATAAGAACATTTGGACTGAGCTTATAAAAACTTAGTTGTTAGTAATTAAAACTAAATGTGCGAGATAATTAATTAAATAATTAGTAATTAAAACTAAATGTGGGAAATACATAAATACATCCATAGAGAAAGCTAGAGGTCTCTGAACTGCATACCATCGACATAGCCACAACCTATTCCAACAAACTTTCTTAAGTAGTCCCACAAAAATTCACCCAAATCCAAGTATTCTTCACGCACAATAGTATCATATTATGCATTTGATGGCAAGTGATGCAAAACCCGTACTAGGATATGAAAACCGCTCTCAGATGACCCCTAGTATAATGAAAAGTATACAGATTATGTGGAGAAAGCGCTTTTATAAGTTCTTGCTCGCAGAAGGCAGCACAACTGAGACTGAAAGTGATGATTGCCAACCACCGAACAAAAACTATATCAGAACAGCAATATTGTTGAACGGATTACATACCGTTCAATTATTCATTTGTCATTCTTATTAATTATTCGCTCTCTTATTCTTAAGATCCTCATCGAATACAAAGCAACTCACAAATCTCTATAATAAATGTAAGTTTCTACAAACAAATTATAAGTAAATTATCCATTTACCCGAAAGAACAATAAAGGGAAGTACCCTCCACTTACCGGTGAATAAATACATGTCAAATTTCCTTGACCTTCCTTCTCGCAACCACAATCCTTATATTGTGGTGAAAAGTATTTCCTGAATGTCAACGCATTTCTATCGTCCTAAGATGACAGGATTTGAAATTTTAAAAAATTTAAATTTAAATTATTATCTACAGACATAGATTGCCTGTTGGCAATGATCTATATTTAATGACTAGCAGAGAGTGAGCCTACATCATTTCTTAAATTTGATTGGCTTCAACGCCTGCATGCATGATAATTTTAATTTAAAAACATTTTCTCTTGCATTTACAAAAGACAGCACAGGTACAGATGACCTCTATAATGATGAAAAATGAAAAATATCGCATTATACATTATCCATTTAGTGGTTTCAAATCTGCCGGTCTGGCAAGGCTGTCAGCTGTTAAATACCTGTCATCTGAAGTGTTATTTATTTAGCGGAAGGTTTGCTATTTACGTACATAATGCTAATTTTTCGAACAAAATGTTCTTCAACGAAAAAGCTCATTTCTCATTTGGTGCTTACTCCAACAAGCAAAATTGTTGCATATGGGACTCGGATAACCCAGAAGTTATTGTAGAAAAGTCATTGTAACCGAAAAAAGTGACTGGTTGATATGCATTATGGTCTGGAGGCGTTATTAGGCCATATTTATTTGAACATGACGCTGAAGGAATAGAGCTCTGAATTGAGCTCTATGGCCGTATGATAACGACATTTTTTTCTACCTGCCTGAACTGGACGATATGTGGTTTTAACAAGGCGGTACCACGAGCCTCACAACACTACCGATTTTGGCTTTATTGCACGAGAAGTTTCTAGAAAGCGTAATTTCACTTTTTTTGCAACATCAATTAGGCACTAAGATCAAGCGATTTGACGCGGTTAGACCTTTTTTGTGGTGCTACCTCAAAGACCGTGTTTGCTCGGATAATCCACAAACGTTGGATGATTTGAAAATCAACATTCGTCAAGTTACCGTCGAGATACAGCTCGAAATGTGCAAAAAAAGTAGTTAAAAATTACCTAAAAACACATCCAAAGGCGGTCATTTAAATGACTTTGTATTTCGTATAAAGTCGAAGCATTATAATGAAATAAAAGTTTCATGGAAATCATATTTTTATGCGTGTTTCATTTAACTTTGAAACTAAAAAATGGTTAACCCCTTATTTGAAGAAAAGGATGCTGCTTGCATGGTAATGCCGCAGCCAATTGAAATGCGAGTAAAAATTGTTATTTAAGGAGCGGAGAATCGAAAACATAAAAAGAAGGAAAGTACAGAAATTGCAGCGAAACCCAACACTTTTCTGACAAAATTATGGAACGGGGCTTCCTTCCTATAAGCTCAGGGATGGAGTTTTGGTCACAGGTATCAAGAGTGTGCTGCATTTACTGAAATTATTATAACCAGTAGCGAACCGGGATAGGCATCACGGCTTAAGAATAAAAACGATGCTGAAGGCGATGACTTCTAAGCCGAGCTGTTTAAGACCTTGGCCACCGGCTGACACTCAGTATGCATCAAATGATAAGCAAGATCTAACTCATTGAATGGATACTTGATGATAGAAATTTTAGCATATTATACGCCATCTTCAAAAAAAGACGATCCTACTGAATGTATCAATCGACGAGATACCAGTGTACTATACGTCGCTTATAAGGCTATATCGATTATGATATTTAAAAGATTAAAGCTTATTCCATGCAACTTGGTTGAACCTTTAGAGCTTCTTAGGCCTGATAAATCTACAATAGAGCTGATATTCACACAGCCAGACATCCCGAAGTAGAACCAGAAAAAACCATATCGACAAATAACACTTTTTCATTGTAGAATCATGTCAACTGACATCATGTATTCAATAAAGACAGACAAAATCCTCAGTGAGTCAGTTTGCACCAAACGAATATTTAGACTGGGCAACCTCTTCAAGATCTGTCGGAGAAACAGGTTATAAAAAAAACTGAAGTTAGCAATAGCGGTACCATCTTTCACAAAAGTTATATGCTGCTATCGTACTGAAAACCTAAAACGGCCTTCTCATACTTTAAAAAGAAGTGAGCATAAATGGGTCTGGCGAGGACAAAAGTAAATTATTTCTCCCGACGAATAAAGATTGTATTCTTTTGGAACTGCGTGAATGTTGGCAAGTGTATTTTTGGAGTGGTAGAAGAATTCAAATACCTCGGCCGTTAATAAAAGCAATGAGGCCAGCCTACAGATAAGGATAACAGCGTTACATGCAAACAGATGTTGCTATAACTCAATGAGAAGGCCCTCCCTCGATGAACAAAAATTCAACTATATCAGACAATGATTTTGCCTGTCCTGGAATACAAGGTTATGGCATAAGTCTAAGTCCAATACCAATCATTCTGTTTCAACGAAGTTTTGTACACCTGTCGACAATCGACTGCTAAGTACGGGTGCATACGCCTCGAAGCACAAATCCACTAACCTCGAAATTATGTTCGGAAATTCTAGCCATTGAGTGCGCCCGTAGAACCAATTTAATTACAACCAATATAAACTAAAATTTGTCACAGCTCCTCGTTTGTTATGGGCCAACGCAGCCATTATCTTCTTTTAACCAGCATCAGTGGCAATAGTACGATGTGTAACATCAACATTATTTTATGTCATCCATCCATCCAAGCAGCCAGTTTTATCCAAGCAGCCAACCAAGCAACCAGCCCACCAGTCAACCAAGGAGCCATCCATTCAACCAAACATTCATCTAGCCAGCTATCCATCCTTCCAACCACTAGAACTGATGAATGATATTTCATCATCATTTTCTGTTTTATGTAGTGGAAGTGTTACTCTGTTGCTTTGCCAATGGCTGTTGATAACACACACATACACACAGAGAGAAAGAGAGAGAAGTAAAAAAGAGACTCTAGAAAGAAATGTTCATACTATTGTCACACTCACATTTGTTCCAATGTGACTGATGAAACTACTAGAGCATCAACGGCAACATCTAAAAAATCACTTAGTTTTTCGTTGTCATGACAGCTTTGCCGTTTTTTCATCATCTTCTATATTTCGCTGCCATTTCCTGCCATCTATTTTTCATGGCTTACATTAAATGATAACTTTGGTGAAGGTTATGCACGAGTGTTTGTTGTGCTGCACTCGCGAAAAGGGAAATGCACGGGATGTGAAGACATTTAGCTAAGCAAACAGCTAATGCAATCTTTTAAAGTTGCCCGTGGTGGTCAGTGTAATGGAGGTTTCTTCTTAACATACCTAACATAGTTTCTGCATTAAGTTAACAGATAAAATCTAATTTTGATTATATTTCACCAAATTTAACATGGTTAGAGGGAAGTATTAGAGTTCAAAATATGGACACTACCATATCTTTCATATTCACAACATCCAAAAGTAATTAAGATGCTGGAACCAACAAAAAGTGTGCTTTTAGAAACAGAATCATTTCTTGCATCGACTAAGTCAAATTTTTCTTACTGTCTGCCAGTCGATGTTGCACAAACTGTAGTTTTTGTCAGCGTTTGGTCAAAATTTGCATGTAATTTAATCATATACAAAAGTCATTGAAAATTAATAAGGTTCGCATATGAAATGATGCATCCCACTAATGGAGCTGATAGGTTTGATTCCTGTCAGCTTATACAAATTAGGCACTACCATATCTTATATTCACTACATCCAACAGAAGGAATATTCATAGAAACAGAATCACTTCTCGCATCGACTAAGCCAAACTTTTCTTACTTTCTGCCAGTCGGTGTTGCACAAACTGTAGTTTTTGCCAGCATTTGGCTAAATTTGCCTATGATCTAATCATATACAAAACACATTGGGAATTAATAAAATTGGCATATGAAATGATACATCTCACTAATGGAATTGATAGGTTTGATTCCTGTCAACTTATACAATTTCAACCGTCAATTTATCTAATTTCATTGAAATTAGATTTCCGCTCAAAGAAGAATTAAATTCCTCATTAAAGAGGGACATGAAAGTTTTATTGATTCCCAAAGAAATGTTTGTATATCTTCACCTGAAAAGATAAAGTTCTATAGCACTGAATAGTACATAACGTTTACAGTATCGAGCATCGTTATTTGTAAATTTTGATTCATGAAATTTTATGCCCATTGACTAGCTGGTTGGGAAACGTAGTAATTATCTTAATTATTCCTGAATCTTCTTAAAACTTGGTATAGCCTAATATTTTGCCCGGTTGTATTGGGTCGTTCCGAAAGTTCGTTCGGTCTTTAAAAACATTTACATATTTAAAATATGAATTTTGGCACAGATGCCTGTCAAATTGCTATAAATTTTGATTTGCAATTTGACCGCATAGGTTAAGTGAAAATCATTTTATTTGTTTGTCCACAAGTAAGCCTTCCAAAAGCTGGGTAACGAGACTCATTGCAGGCCACCTACTTCTTTATAAAATACGTACCGATAGACTATGAATCAGTTTGACAGCCGATTTTGTGACATATTCGTTTGTGTTGCCCGTCCTTCCATATGTTTTCATAATCATAATTTTGTTTAAAATACAACTGTGAAATGTATCTTAAACAAAATTATGATCAACCGATTACAATTTAATTTATTTACAAATGTACACAAAAAAAGATTACTTTAATCTATTGTACAATCTCTTCCTTTTTTTATTAACTTTTTCCCACCTCTCTGGGAGTTTTTTAACTCCTTTCTCATAAAACTCACGTGGTTTTTCTGAAACAAAACGTTCAATTCGATTTTTCACCTTCTCGTCGTTATGGAAATTCAAATCCCTCAAGCGGTTGCTCAGACTGCGAAACAGATGATAGTCGGACGGGGCGACATCTGGGCAGTACGGTGGGAGAGCTAAAACTTCCCACCCAAGCTCTGGCAGTTTCTAACGGGTACGCAAGGCAATGTGAGGTCTTGGTGAGAGAGTTGGGTACCCACACATCGAGGATGCTCGCAAATCCGACCTCTTTTATGACCCCGTGAACGGTTGAGACAGTTTTTTTTTTTCAGTATTTCAGCTATTTCAATGAGTGTCGCACGGAAATTAACAATATTTAAATCTCTCACCTCCTGGGAAATAATTTCTTTTGGTCGTCCTGGTCTGGGAGCGTCCATTATGGAGAAGTCGGCCAAAGAAAATCTTTCAAACCATTTCTGCCAAGTTTTTCCATTTGGTCCGTTTTCTTCATAAACAGACTTTATTTTTCGGCGGTCTTCAGCAGCTGTTTTTCCTTTTCGAAAATAATGCAGCATAATATGCCTGAAATGCTCTTTTTCGCTCATTTTCCCTCCTTTTTAAAACTTTTTTGGAAACGCTATAACCACCCACGACTAGAATGAGAATACAAGTAAACAATAGTAAACAGTTTTGAGAAGAGGTGGGAAAAACTTCTAATAGTGTTTGAAGGAACTCTACGTCATAAGAAGCGCCGTATGGTGGACCAAAGAGCTAGTCGAACAAAGTTTCCGAACACCCAATAGTTTGAGGATTCTATAAAGAGGCAATAAATGTCCGATTCTGATCGTATCCCCATATCGACTTGTATTTTTCAAATGGTTGGTTACAGTAACCTCAACTTTTGTCCGTAGTTTTGCTTCATGAAATTTTGCAATATTTGATTCATCAGGTCGTTGTTAAAGGAATATCGCAATTACCAACCACAATACAACTTCTCCTATTCCGGCATTCAAGACACGTAGTGCCAACATATTGATGGCATCTGTCCGAATCACAACAATTAGTTATTAAAAAAAACGCATTCACACAAACTCTAATATAGCGGAGAATAACGCAGAGTGTCTGAGGAACATGGCAATGCTGCATCCAACGCTATGAAAAAACAAATTCTATAAAGAGGAGAATTTAAAGCCGGAGAAGTTTTGTTAGATAGTAAATGCATTTGCGGAATCAGGTGGACAGGGAATGGAGATTGGTGTATAGACGGGAGAGAATTCCAGAAATTTTACTAAAAAGAATGATACAAAATGTGCTCCTTTCAGAACAATAACGAAAATATAGTCATGAATATGCAGATTATATGGAGAGAGCACCTTTACAATTTGTTACTTCCGAAAGGCAGCACAACTGATGGAAAAAGTGAGGAACAGAATAAAAACTAGATCAGAACACCATTATCATCTACAGACATAGATGCAAAGCTATATATTTGTAGACTAACTGATAGTGAAAACACTTCTTCTTCTTAGGTGGCGTGTAGAATAGACATACTTATCTATTATATGCCGCCCGTAGAAAATAACTCCAAACGCTTCGATCTTCAGCGCCTTTCCTCCAATTCGTCACACCAAGTTTCGATACTACTTCAAAAGCCTGGTCCTTCCAACGGAATCTTGGTCGCCCTCTTCTGCGCCATCCATCGAGTTCGTTGTCAAAAACCTCCCGAGCCGGAGCATTTAGGTCCATTCGCACAACATGACCCAGCCAACGCAATCGCTGTAGATTAATGCGTTTGATCACGCCGATGTCGGCATTCATACAGATTATTGTTCATGCGACGCCGATACTCTGCGTTAACGATGATGGGTTCATGTATTTTCCGGAGTATTATCCTCTAGAAAACTACCAGTACTAATTCATCCGCTTGCGTCATGATCCTGGATTCTGCGCCATATAACAAGACAGATTGAACCAACGTCTGGTACAGTCGGACTTTTGTTTGTCGAGAGAGGGCTTTATCATTGAATCGCTTGCTTAGCCCATAGTAATATCTGTTAGCAAGCAATACTCTCCTCTTTATCACCATGCTGACATAATTCGTTTTGTTCACAGCGGAACCGAGGTAGATGAATTCTTCCATCAATTCAAAATTATAGTTGTCAACGTTCACAGAGCGTCCTAAACGAGTACACTCTTTGTTCGTTGAAACCCACAACTTTGTTTACTCCAGACCCATTCTCGCTGCTTCCTTCTCGATGCTTGAGAAGATTGCAGTAACATCTCTCAGTTTCCTGCCAATGATGTCTATGTCATCTGCGTATGCGAATAACATATGGCTTTTATTAAAGATGGTATCAGACGTGTTAACTGCAGCTTTCTTCATAATCATTTCAAACAGTATGTTGAAGAGGTCGCACGATAGACTGATGCCCTGCCTAAATCCTCGTTTGGAGTAAAAAGGCTCGTAATAAAATGGTAATGGAACACATCGAACCTTAAACATTATTTGTTTCAATGGCTGCATGAACGATAATTGAAAATTATGGACATTTTCGCTTGCGTTCACAAAAGACAACACCAGTAAGTGTACAAACTGTTGTGAGTGTACAAACTATGGTGGTACAATCTAAAATGGCCTTAGTCTTTCATTGCTTATAAGGTTGTGACGAGTATCATAGGTGTTAGGAAAAATCCTATTTTATCAATCAGAAATATACTCTATGACAAATTTTACTGACGTATTGTAAGCCAATCAAGAAATCTCATCAAAATTCTTAAAGGGCTGACATGGAAGAAAGTTTCTATAAATTGTACTACTAATGCAACATTCTAAAAACACATATATATATACATATAACTCGTTTACGCTAATATTCAGAAATGCTGGTCGAAAACTGTGGGGTTTGCAGTGTTTCCATATACTAAAAAGCAGCCCGCAAAAATGGGATTTGTGATGTTGCTCGAACGTTGACTGCTATAACTTTGCAATGATGGATGGATTTTGTCTTTATCAGCTCCAAAAGAAATAATATAAGATTTGAAATTAGAAGAAGGTTAATACAGGGTGGCGCACCAATTATGCTACAATAAGAAATTCAAATTGTTTTTAATTAATGTATTTCATTTATTTGTATTTTTTTATTGTATAGAAAATTCAATTTTATTTTATATAACTAATTGGTTTTAAAGATAACGGATTGTAAATGACCTGATCAGAAAATTATACAATTATTATTTTGATGCTTCAATTCAGTCAAATTCATTGGTTTCGTTTTGTATACCTCTTGGATGACATAACCCCACAAAAAAAGTGTGGTGCAGTTAGGTCGAATGACCTAAAGGCCAGCGGAAAGTGCAGTTTGAGGATATTAATTTCTGTGAGATTTAGAATTCTCGTTGGAGCTCCTCCATAACCGGTCTAGCTATGTGTGCAGTTGATCCATCTTACGGAAACCAAACGCTGTTGAAAAGAATACGTCTTCGGTGCAGTTCTGAGTAAAACAAAACTCCTTCTACATCTTTAAACAACGATGCCCATTGGTTCTCATTTGGTGTTTGTAGCACGATTTTCAGACAGTTGTCTGACAACTAGCATAGATTTTTAAGTACGCACTTAAGAGTGTTATTAAGTTTTATGATTAAAACTGGCAAAAGAGCTTTTTCTCAAAGTATGTTTCCATTGCATTATATCATTCCATTCGTCTCATTCTATAAATGAAACTACAAAATTGTATATAATTTTATGAATAAATAATTAAGCTTAGATGATACCATGTTCTTTCACAGTTTTATTATAGGGTCAATGGCTAATATAAATTTTAATTAGTCATTTAAATATGTTATTAAGTTTTATAATCCAAAAAGTCAAATATTTATTATACATATATGTACATATGGGGGTCGTACATTCATTCTACATACCACCAAGGGAATATCATACCCAAATAACAGTTTCATACAGAAACGCTTTGCACGAATAATCATATTGTATTTCCTTAATGTGCCCCACCTAACGTATGATTAATGTTATTGCTCGTACCACGCAACGTATGATAAATATTTAATACGTATACGTTTAATGCACCTTAAAAGATTTTAATCACACTAAAAACATATCACACACAGAAAAACGCTCGCGACTTTCGCAACTCCCCCGCGTACATCATTTTAATAATTCCACCATACAAAGGTAAACGGGCAACAGACAACCCTAACGTATAACGTACGAGTGTATAGCATAAACATTGATTACTTACATTGTAAATATGTGTGTAAACATTGAATACCTGAGAGAGTGTTTTGTGTGATTGGATGTCGCTACTGGTGTACGTGCTGTAACCGTACAGGCGGTTATCTAAAGGTGTGAGTTTATTCATATCTCAATGGAAAACTGTATTTTGCCCCCGTCTCTCTTTGCTGACACCTTTAAAATTTCTCAAGTGCATTGTATACATTGTTAACACAGCTCGTTGTGCGAGACGAGAACATTTTCAGTGAAATTCTTGTGATCAAAGTAAAGCAAGTAAAGAATATATTGAATCAACTCCTACAAATTTAGTTAAAAGGAAAAGCGTACCGCAACACAGCTTATGCAGCACAACACTTACGGTATCCTTCTTAACCTCGTATCCTCCCCAAATGCTTATCCTTCACAGTAAACTACATTTTTACGAACATCTTTACTAACACCGGCATATGCAGAAGCAAAAAGGTATCTAAAGAAGTGTGAAATGTGAAGACACATCCGTCTTGAGTTAGCAGCAAAGAAGAAGCTGAGAAGCCTTCTTCTTCCTTTTTCCGTCTTCCTTCTCTTTTTTCAGCGCTCTGCTCTGTCAGTTAGTATGTTAGTAGTTGGGAAATGCATTACGATAGTGTCATCAAATAACATTGAAATCAATTTTATTGATAACGCTCCAAAGTAAGGAATACTTTTCGTTGTGGTATCGAAAACAAACATAAACTGCAAGAAAAAAACAAACAGGTTAAGAAAATGAATGAGGGATCTTGGTATATTTGCAGAAGGTAAAAGAAAATATCTATTTCCTGAAGATTGCGAAAGAATGCTCTGAAGAATTGAATCAGGAAATGTATTAAATCGAAATGTAACACCCCCCCCCCCCCCCCAAAAATAGTAAGCTGAAGTATTTGTTATTGTACATTTTGCAAGGAATATTATTTTAAACTTGTGGAATATATAAGAAATGAGAGTTTTAATAAGGAAAATGTTTTTCATATATCCTGTAAATGAGAACGAGGAGAATTTAACATTCGTTTAGTTTATAAAAAAACCACTTTGAAAACTTCGAAATTTGCTATTTATTTAGTATTTTGTATTTGTTTATTGCCTGTAGAACAACAACAATATTTTATCCAATTTTTTTTTGTATAGGGTGGCGCATAAGTAACGTCAACGGCGACTATATTGAATGCGTTCTTGTACATTATATGATTTTGATTCATGATTCCAATTCCATCTTATGTGGGAAAAGATGTAACATATGTAAAATTGTTTGCAAAGACCGCCCAGACATCTCTAACTGCTGAGAACGTTGCCTGGTGGAAATTTCCGGGTTTTCCTCAATACTTGCTTGCACTCGAGCAATGGTCACTTCATTTCGAACTGCACGAGGTCTTACGGCACGCGTAATATCACAGACAGCCCCTTGTTGCCCAAAACGCTGAACCAATCGGTAAATTGTTGGAGCGCTAGGAGCATTTCGAACATGAAAGAAATTTCGATATGACCTGAATAATCGAATGCTGACTTTCAAAGTAAGATTCAACAACTTTGGTTCTTTGTTCTGTGCTGAGTCTTTCCATCATAAATTTCCCTAGTATTATTTAGTTAATGCTGTAAAGAGACGAAAAAAAGACCTAAACAAAAAATTTATTTACTGATAAAATTTTAAAATTTTTTTTTCCTTATGCGCCACCCTGTACAAACAAAACCAAAATTATTCAATAATATTTAATTAATGGCGATGAACAAAAAATTCACTTTATTCGTGATTGTAGTGAATTTGAAACTGACATTCAGACATCAAATTTCTCCCTCTTTCTGGTATTGAACCCAGACACGATCGCCAAATAGGATAGGACAGGGATGCGCACAGCATAAAATTTTTTAAATCCGCTAAGAACCTATGCAGAGAGAGTCATGTATTTGGAAGTGGAGTTGGTGAAACTGGCGAGAGAACAAGTCATATTGTCTTACAAGGAGAAAGGAGAAAATATTTTTCGAGTGCATAATGTAAAAAAATACATCAATGTTGACAATTGTAATTGTTATGAGAAATTTGATTACTAAAATAGCAATGGGATAGTCTTATGCCAACGTTTTGTAAATGTAATCTGTAATCTGACAACACATTAAGGCTGGTTACTTTAAGTATTATCAGATTCGAACACAATCATATCCACAAGACAATTAGCATAATGCTCATGTCCTGATATTCCTGAAAGACGAAGATAATCTATTGTATTTTCGATGACAACTGCTGCAAAACTTATACCATCGTATAAAATTGGGCTCAGGATTGAACGTCGCATTGCAATTGGGGAAAAGGATGCTGCATATATGGCAATTCTGCAGCTGCAACTGCCGCAAAACTTTTACCAGCGTATAAAATTGGACTCAGGACTAAACGTCGCATTGCAATTGGGGAAGAGGATGCTGCATATATGGCAATCCTGCAGCCAATTTTAACGGGTGCTATGAGAGAATGCTGTAAAGAGAGTAATTTAGTGACAAAAGTTAGGAATATAAAAGAGTACTGAGATAGATATATAGAATGGAATCTTTACTGCAAAATAAAAATTATAAGTTGTAGTTAATTAGATAATTATAATTAGATAGATTATAATTAAAGTTTACCCTTCCATAAGGGTACGGATACGCAGAGTGTGCTGAAGATATGAAGAGAACACTGCACATGTTACAAGTTCCGAAAAACTCTTACAGTTTAGCGACGCTTCCGAACATCACAGTTTGAGCAGCATTAAGAAGGCTTGTGAATTATGCATCTAAACGAAGTATTTGTCAGACTCATCGAGGTAAATGCGACTTAAATAATGGCAGGTGGCTGTATGCGGGATTGTTCCTGCGATCATGTGAATTATAGACGCGTGTACTAATGATTGACCACGGCCGTTTACACAGTTTACAAATAAGAATGTCTATTCTAGTAGCCATATAAATAAATAAGTGTTAAGCTTAAAAATTAAATAAACTTTTCATATAATCACAGCTTTCTCCAAAGTTGTTTAAATTCAAACGTTTAACCATTCTGGTGGCAATTTTATGGAAAATATCTTTTGTTGCAAATTTCGATTTGATTAGCTGACAAACAATTGACGCACAAGGTCTGTTGGTGAAGCCAAAATGACACCTATTGCCAATTACACGAAAACAATAAAAATGACATCCAATATGAGCTCATTTCCAACTTAAAAAAATAGAAAAAAAAAATCAGCTGAAATAAAATCAAATTCTTTCACGCGCCTTGCAAATGTGAGTACACACATTCGTTATATTTTTTCTGCAAACGAAGAACAGTTGAAGAAGAAAAAAAAGGAGGGAAGGCAACAAACAATTTCGTTCTGAAATAAATTGTTTGCTTTGACAAATTTGTGACATTGCCGTCATAAATCAATGTCAATCACGTTTGATTTGTCAAATATTTTAACAACCTTTATTTTTGTGCGCCAAAAGTCATTCATCATCCGTTCATTGATAGAGCCAAACACTCAATCTCCATCCCTGGTACTAGTTTTTACGGTAACAGCTAATGTCCTTTGATTCTTCACTGAGCGGCCGCTTAGCAATTGTGTATTATGTACTTAGGATGTACCTAGAAATATACATACTCGTATAAATATATACAAACGTAACTGTGTTACTGCATACACAATGATTGCCTGGGTGCGTTACATAATAAAAGGTAATTCGCCGTTAATATTTTCTTTTTTGAAGCTTTTCTTGTCAAGCGACTTCGTCAACCTCTGAGCGACGAGATAAGTCTTTGACCTTGAATGATGTAATACTTCTGTCAACGCCAAAGGAATTGCCAATTTTGCCGGCAGACATATTGTAATAGAAGAGGATTATTGGGTATTTTCTATTTACATTTTAGATTTGGTTGGCATTTGCTGGAACACCAAGGCTAAAGGTGAAAAAGGCACAAAGATTTTGCCTGATAATATTTATGAGTGGCAGACATGATATGGAATATATTGGATAATTTCAAATATACCGAATTTTCTGAATATTTTGGAATTTTTATGTTAATTTGGGCATTTCGAACATTTGGAATATTTTAAACCCTCTTAATATTTCGCATAACTTTGAACTTTTTGAATGTATATTATTAAAATATTCTGTAAAATTTGGAATATTTTCAATTTATTCAATACTTTAAATTTTTTTTAATATTTTGAATATTTTGATTATTTTATATATTTTGAATATCTTAAATATTATTGTATATTTTGAGTATTTTGATTACTTTGAATACTTGAGTATTGTAAATATTAGGAATATTTTGTATGTTTTGAATATTTTTGAATATTTTAATATTGAATCAATATTTTTGAATATTTTAAATTTGAACATTTTGAATATTTGGAATATTTTGAATGACTTGAATATTTTGCATATTTTGAACATTATGAATACTTTGAACATTTTGAATATTAATTTTTTTTTTTAATATTTTGAATGGTTTCAATACCTTGAATATTTTGAATAGTTTGAGTGTTATTAATATTTTGAATGTTTTGAATATTTTGAATATTTTGACAATTTCGAATATTTTAAATCCTTAAAATATTTTGAACATTTTGAATATTTTGAGTATTTTGATTACTTGAATATTTGAGTATTTTAAATATTTGGAATATTTTGAATGTTTTTGAATATTTTAAATAATTTGAACATTTTGAATATTTTGAACATTATGATTACTTTGAACATTTAGAATATTTTAATTTTTTTTTTTTTTGAAATATTTTGAATTGAAATAGTTGGAGTGTTATTAATATTTTGAATGTTTTGAATACTTTGAATACTTTATATATTTAGAATATTTTGAATGTTTGGAATATTTGAATACTTTGAATATTCTGAGTTTTTAATATTTTGAATACATGGATTGTTTTGAACATTTTGAATATTTCGAATGTTTTGAATATTTTTATTTACTTAAATATTTTGAACATTATGAATATTTTGAATATCTTAAATATTTTGAATATATGAATGTTTTGAATATTTTGAATATTCTGAATATTTTGAACAATAGGAATATTTTGAATATTTTGAGTATTATAAATATTTTAAATGTTTTGAATATTTTCAATATTATTTTAATGTTTTGAATATTTTGAATGTTTTGAAAATTTTGAACATTTTAAATATTTTGCAAATCTTGAATATTTTGGACATTTTGAATACTTGAATGTTTTGAGTGTTTTGAATAATTTAAATATTTTGAATATTTTAAATAATTTGAATATCATGAATATTTTTGAACATTTTGAAAATTTTGAATATTTATTTCAAAAGTTTTGAATATTTTGAACATGTTGAATATTTTTGAATATTTCGAATATTATGAATGTTTTGAACATGTTGAATATTTTGAATATTTTGAAAATTTTGAATATTTTGAATATTTGAAATATTTTGAATATTTTGAATATTATGAATGCTTGAACATTTTGAACATGTTGAAAATTTCGAATATTTTGAATATTTTTAACATTTTTGAAGATTTTGAATATTTTAAATTTCTTAATATTTTAAATATTTTTGAACATTTTGAATATTTTGAAATTTCTGAATATTTCAAATGTTTCGAACTTGAATATTTTAAATATTATTGAATATTTTTTAATATTTTAAATATTTTTGAATATTTTGAATTTCTTAAATATTTAGAATATTTTAAACGGCTTAAATACTTTGAATATTTAAATATTTGAATATTTTGGATATTTCGAATGTTTTTAATATTTTTAGTACTTTGAATATTTTGAGTGTTTTGAATATTTTGAATATTTTTGAATATTTCGAATATTTTTAATATATTAAATATTTTGAAAACTTTTGATTATTTTGAACATTTCTAATATTTTGAACATTTTCGAATAGTTTGAATATTTTAAATATTTTTAATATATTGAACATTTTGAATGTTTTGAATATTTTTTTATTTGAAATATTTTTTTATTTAAAATATTTTTAATATTTGAAATAGTTTTAATATTTAAAATATTTTGAATATTTCGAAAGTTTTGAATATTTTCAATACTTTCGAATATTTTGACTAATTTGCATAATTTTGTATATTTTTGAGCAATTTTCATTAAGATAAACGTTTCACTTAATATTGGATTTTTCCAACTATTGGCTTCTGTTGTTTCTAACCACAAAAATTTTGGTCCCTGTTAGCGTTTCACGATACGCAACCTTTCACAGTTGCGGATTTCGATTACATTTACTATGCCTTTGTACCAGCATGTGAAACCATCGTTTGTTACTCTCTTTGAAGGATTCTGTTGATACCATGTGAATTAAAAAAAAAGCTCAGGTCCTCTTCACCAACGCTACTTCTTTCAACAGCTACATAACGATTGTTGTTGCCACAGTTGCAAACAAAGAGCCCACCCTCACTACCGGCCTCTTCATGTTAACATATGAAACAGTGCGCGTTTCACGTGTTACATAGTTCTCGGTACAAGTATTAAGCCGTTGTAAAGGATTACAAAATATTTAACGAAAATAAAAATACTCGGCAAAGCTATCTTTCTCAACGAGCACAACGGGCGTTACTGCCGTAATGCACGGAGCAATTGAAAGAAAAAAAAATATTCACAACAAACATTTTTATGTTATTTAATCTTTTGTGTAAGCAAAATTGGAATAAGCGAAAAGCCAGGCGAAAAAAAATAAAGTTTTAAGCGATTTTATTTAAATGTTGCAAAGAATTTCTGTGAAAGAGAGTAATTTTGGGCATAGCAGAGGATTTATATGAACATTCAAAAAAAGGATACATGTTTCATGAAAGCTGGGTGGCCATTTAAAAGTTTCAATGGAAGTCTCAGCGAAAAGCAAGAATAGTTGGCGGAGCAGCGCTTTATGTAAGGAATATATTTAAATTAAAAAATAAGTCATTCGTAAAACTATAAACTGTTTGGTCTTTGTATAAAATCCTATTGCTGAAAATTTCTGTAGTAGTTCTTGAAATTGCCCTTTGTTTGCCTTAAATTTTCTACAAATTGGTTACTTTGTAACGAAAAAAAATTGTCTTAGCGAAGACTAATTAGTCAACCGGTTTGACCTCGTTTTCAATTCACAAGTGCGGTTTTATTCTAAACTTACCAAAATGTGACCAAAAATTACAGCAAGAAACATTTTCCAAGCCTTTAAAACGAATACCACAGAAAATAGATATAATTGACAGTATTTTAACAAAAGATTTAACATTATATTAATAAATAGTCCATTTAAAGGAAGGAACGAGATTAATTATCATAAATGGACCATCATCTTTCTTTAAACAATGAACTAATCTCATATTTTCATTTTTTTCGACTTTAAATACGTTACTAGATTATTCATGATACCTCATTCAAGTGATATAATCTCTAATCTCAGGGAATTAGTCAATAAAGTAAAGGCATTGATAGTAAGATTTGGTGTCAAAAAGTGAAATTTTTTCTTGTACTTTCACGTCTTTAAAAAAATCTATAAATTTATTAAAAGAAAAGCTACAAATATTATCTAAAGAAACATATGTATAGAATAATTTTAATTATTATGTTTTGCGTTGTTAGAATATTTCACGACTCATCTTCCAAGATTGCAGTATGGAAAATGTATCTTAATATGTGTATTAGCTGCTTGCACATGTGATTTTTGATCACTGTTGGTTTCAAACCTACATCTTTCTGTGCATTTCATGAATGAGACATGGGAGAGCTTCTCACGTTCAGTGAGCTTCCAAGCATTTTATTTTTAAATTTACTCAAATGGACCTAAAGTTTAACGACGATTTCGAATGTCACAATTTCAGAAGTATTTACAGGACTTGCCGATGACTGAACTACTCGAAGTGTTCGTCAGACACATCGAGGTGACCACCACTCAAATAATGATAGGTGGTTGTATGCGGGATTGATGTCGCGATCATGATTACGATAGTCTCGTGTACTAACCATCACCCCACAATCTGTGTCTTGGAGTGCAACGTAAATACTAATTTACCTCCAGTGCAGAATGTTTTGTTTATATTAATTTCATATTGAATTTTCTAAAAATTGTGGACTGATGCAGCGGCGAAAGTTTAAAATGTTGAAGCTGACAAGTAGTCCTGTTAAGTTAGCACCATAAAATGAATAAACTTCGAATCCTTGTGTCCACATGTTACTACTGAAAAATTTGTAACCACAAAAGTTTGCTGTCAATAACATTCGGCTCATGTTAAATAAATGCTAAATGCTAAAATATATTAACATTAGGCTGATTACTGATTCAATGACTTTGAAGCGTATTATTTGTTTGAATTTGTTCTATGTTCTATAGTCTACGGTGATTTTATTGTCATAATTTTTTTTTTATTATTTTTAAGCTTTATTTCAAGAAAATATATTAAAATTTTCATTTAAATATTTCCATTGTAAGTATTAATTTTTTTTTTTTTTTTTGTGAGAAGTTAAGAAAGTGCAAAAAATAAAATATTTCCTTCTTTCAAGTAGAGTTAAAGCTATTTATTCCGAATAGTTCCGGTGTAAATCTATATTTTGGTTAATCTTTCAAGTATTCGCTTTAGGGTAAATCAAAAACATCTTGTGCATTTTTCGCTTTTCCAGTATGACTCTTTCGAGAAAGAACATTTTTGAAGAATGGATAAAAACTCCCAAAATACATCGCAAAGACGCCTTATTGACATTAATAATGGTTAGTAGATATGGTTTTCAATATATACCAAAAGACGTGAAAAGAAATCGTAAGGCAAATATAAATATTATTTGTTTTAAGCTAGCCGAAAAATGGATAAAAAGTGGAAGACATTGTGACCGTTTCTTAACATCAAATTCAATTTGGCTTGATGAACCGTATATATTGCCTAAAAGTGTACAACCGAAAAGTTGTAAAAAAGCTGGGAGAAAACCGAAAAACTTTGATGACTGTAGTGAAAAATCGAAAAAAAGAAAGATCCAAAACCTTTTAGATTCAACTGACCATCGAGAAATCATTAAAGCTAGTAAGCAAATGTTTCACAAAATGTTAAAGCAAGATTCAGTCAGTCTTGTGAAAGATCTATCGGAAGTTCCATCCAGTAAAGGTACGGAAGTGAAAAAGGTATGCAAAAGATTTAGCTCTAAGCCTTTAGGGACCCACTCTCCCAATGAAGCCTTATCTTCAATGGTTGATACTAATTTATCGAAACATGACAACATGATGTTATTCGAATAAAACTCAACACAAAATGTGTCATTTTACTAAAAAACACTTTTTTCTAAAAAAAGTTGATTTTTTACAATCATTTACAAATTTTAACTCATTTTTTGTTTGATACAAAAGTGAGAAGTGAACCATACGCAATTTATTAATTTTGTCCGCAATTTATTAATTTTGAGTTAATTTTGCAATTTATTAATTTTGTCCAGTTAGATTTGTGATCTACCACGCTGTGCATCGTGTAGTGGGCTGTGAGTTATTATACACCGCACGGGATTAATCTGAAATGGCTTCTGCTTATCTCCAATTTTTTGCAAATTTCTTAAGATCCTTCAACAATGGAGTTATTTTTGCTAATCTTTATATATATAATTCTACTGTACGGGCGTTGTCACTGAACTCCTTCTAAACGGCTGGACCGCTTTGCATAAATTTTTGTATATGCGTCTGGGTGGTGCCCGGGATGGTTTAGATTTACAATTCGGTCCAATTGGAAAAAGGGGCGTCGTACCTCCCACACAAACAAAAAATTAAAAATCAATTATTTCTGCTCCTGCTTACGGTATTTGAACAAAATTAGGTGCGTAGGTTTGGTGTTCATATCTTAAGTGCTACTGCAAATATGGGCGGGATTGGACAATGGGGCGTGGTACCTCCCATACAAACCATAAATTAAATATCCAATATTTCTGCTCCTGTTTACGGTATTTGAACAAAATTTGGTACATCAGTTTGGTGTACATATCTTAAGTGCTGCTGCAAATATGGGCGGGATTGGACAATGGGGAGTGGTACCTCCTATACAAACCACAAATTAAACAGCAATTATTTCTGCTCCTGCTAATGAAACATTCCAATAAAAATAAAATTTGAAGGCAAAGCAACGTTTGCCGGGTCGGCTAGTAGACTCTAAATTTCTGGGACGTAAAACTATTTTTCTAACATTTTCATGTTAAAAAAATAGATAATTGGTGAGCCTTACCAATGGGTATGTGGAAAAACTTTTTACAGTTTTCAACATAGAGAGCAGTGGGAGTTATTTTTTAACGAAACGTACTTAATTATTCGCAGTTCCACCGATCATTTTTCCCAGCTCGTGCTCTATTCTAAAATGTTGAAATGTAGCATGAGGACGGATTAATTTTAAATTTTTTTCATAAAGACTAAGCTGTTTTCAATAAAGCGGCAGCAAAATATTTCCAAGAATATTAGCGTGTAGTACACAAAATAAAAGTGCGGTGATAAAAAGAAATAGTACAAAAAAGCGAAAAAATTGCTCTTCAAACCACATTTTGTCCGCTAATCGTTATTCGTACGCCATTAATTTCCCATAGAAACTGTAAATTAAGGTTTAACTTTTCAATATTTACGTAACCAAAATGAAATTTTTCTTTATAATAAATACACAGCAATTAGATTAATAGCAACTATAATGATTTCCTCAAACTGATGCCCGCAAAATTGCAATTTCTAACTGGAATATTTATAAAATCTTTTATTAAACAAATCTTGTTTTGAGAAATTCTATATTTGAATGTTCCTTTCTTTAAAGCTGCCGAAAGTCAGTTATTAAAAAAACTCTACGCATTTTGACTCAAAATCGTATTATTATGTATATTCTACTGATCAAATTGAAAAAAATTCAGCATTTGCAATATCGTGAAATTTATTCATGCAACATAAACACTTTGATAAGCTCCTTCCTAATTGTATTCTAATCCTTTCCAATTCCCTATTCTCGCATTTACTCTGAACTTCGCGCTAAATCTTTATAAAGGCTAACTCGAATCAGGTGAATGTGTTTGTCTGCATTCAGCTCCTTTCCGTTAAAGAAAAATTCTTTTAAAGGCAAAGCTAAAAGCGTCATTTAAATGTATGTCCAGGTAGTTGGTTTTATTTTTCAGTCAGTGCAAGTGGAAACATTATATTTTGTGCCCACTAGGCGGTGAACATGAGGGGGTACTAACCAATGAGCCTGTGAAAGGAAAGAGTATGGAGTGCATATAGTATAAGGATTTTAACCTGTTGCACTTTAGGTGATTTCTATTTTCCTTTCTGTGGAAATTTCCAGGATTAGTCGGAGCATGCAAATGAGTTAAGGTACAACACAAATCTTTGAATTGAAATGAAATAAAAAAAAGAAAACAAGAATAGAATGATAACAAATCTAAAGAAGATGCAAATGCAAATTAAAAGGACTAAACGGAGATTTGAATTGTTTAAGGGAAATGTTATTAACGAGAATCTGACAATGTAAACATGTAACAGAAAATGAAATATGATACAAGTTAAGGGAATGAACGATATTTCTCGCACATAAAAACTTTTAAAATATTTGAAATTTCTGGAAATATTCGAAATGTTTATAATGTTAACAATACCCATATATTCAAATAATATATTGGAATAATATTTCGTTTTGACTATTGGAATTTCGTACATATATACTCGTATACACCTGTAAAATATACAACAAGGCGTATAGATGGTGCCAGTAGTTTGAACAAAAATATTTTGGTGAAAAGTGGCAACCTTATTAAACAAATGTTTTAAGTTTCAAGGCGCCACGTTGTTTAGTATTTCTATTTGAGCTGTCAAAAATGAACGATTTCTGTGATTTTGTAAATATGGAAAAAATAGGTCCCCGTTAAGTAATTCAATATTTCCATTTGAAAAGTCTCAGTCCAACCAATATTATAGCCGAGCTACATTCTTCTCTGCCGGAGTCTGCTCCTTCGTTTACGACTGTAAAATATTGGTTAGCAGAGTTCAAATGAGGCCATCGTAGTATTCGACCAATTGAGGTGTCCACCCTAGACACGGTTAGGAAAATCTCCAAAATGGTCGGGCGAAGGTGCGTGATCCAGCTGAAATGACAGGTATTTAAAAAAGTGCTACGCGTTGTATATTGACCGAAGATTTGAACATGAGAAAGCTGTAGGCAAGATGGGTGCCGCGTTTGCTTTCAATAGAGCAAAAACAGCGTCTTCAAGATGTTTCAATAGAGTGTTTGGCGATGTTTTACCGCAATAAAGTCCAATTTTTGCGTTTGCGTTGTTGCGTTGTAAAAAACAAATACAAGGAGCACAGAGCACTAGAAGGATCTGTTTTTCTCATAGGCGGTTCTTCAAAGTACTCTAAATTCTATACCGATGCACCAAATAAAGATCTTCTTTATGATGCTGTAAGTAAGAAACATAAATCTCACACAATTGTGAATGGCATTATAAAAATAAATATCAGGAGCACTGAACCTACGATGTTGTCGTGTTTTTCAGAGGCAGTTCCTTAAAATGCTACAGATTTTAAATAAATGTCCAAATAAAAAGTTTCTGAGCAAAGCTGTCTAAAATCTAAACGAAACAATTTCACAGAATTGTGAATTACATTATGGAAATAAATACAAGATCCCATGCGAGCGTATATCTTTTATAGGCAGTTGCTTTAATTACAAACGAAATCTAAAAAAATTAATCAAATAAAGAACTTCTGAAAAACACTGTAACTTAATACTTCAAAACAGCAATCTTGAGGAACTAGGAATTTCGTTACAAAACTGAATGCCAGGAGCTCAGAATCCAGCAAAAAGCACGTTTTTCTCTCAGCCGTTTCTTCGAAATTCTATAACTTCTTACCAAAGAGACCAATGCTGTGCTTCTCTGCAACGCTTTAACTAGTAATTAAAAATAGTAATCTCACAAAACTCAATTCTGGGAATTTGATAGAGAAGACCGTTCCGTCAAACATATGGAACCAGCTTTGTTGACTGAGGTTATAAGATATCTTACGAAATGTGAGTTGCCCGAGCTGTTTACCGACATCTATGTGAAATACGGTGATTATTTTGACTGTGTCATGTTGTGATGATGGACTAAAATGGCGCGATACGAAAAATTCTTGACAAGGAGGGCAATGTGTGGCGCTAACAGAGGCTGTCAAAGCTCTACTGACATGGCATTTGAACAATTGTTATTGTTTGCTAGTAGAAAGTACGAGGTTAGTAAAAATGGAGCGCTACACGAATGAAGAACGCATTCTCATTGTGAAATTGTTTTACCAAAATGGTGAAAGTTTTGCTACTACAGTTCGCAAATTGCGATCAATTTTTCAATTGTAAAGAGATTAATGGATAAATTTGCCAAACCTGGGTCTGTTAGTGGTGTAAAGACAACAACGGCCCTTCGACCAGGTCGATCGCCGAAAATGTCGCAGCTGTACGTTATGATGTCGCTCAAACTCCATCCACCTCAATTCGACACCGAGCTCAGCAAATTGGTGTCTCAAAATCCGCTACGAAGCGAATTTTGAAGAAAGATTTGCATCTTCATTCATACAAAGTTCAATTGACTCAGGAACTGAAGCCAGCTGACCATGGACAGCGAAGGGAGTTCGTTAATTGGGTATTGGAGAGAAAACATGAAAATGCTGATTTTGCCGATAAAATCATCTTCAGTGATGAGACCCATTTCCATCTTGATGGCTTTGTCAATAGGCAGAATTGTCGCATTTGGGGTGAGGAAAATCCTTGAGTGATTCACGAGAAGCAAATGCATTCTCAACGTGTCACTGTGTGGTGTGGATTTTGGGGTGGAGGAATCATTGGACCTTGTTTTATGAAAATGAGGCATGTCAAGCGCAAACAGTCAATGGTGTTCGGTAGCGTGAAATGATAACCAGTCTATTCTTGCCTAGAATTGAAGAAATGAATATGGAGAGCATGTGGTTTTAACAAAACGGCGCCACATGTCATACAGCCAGAGAAACAATTCAATTGCTGCATCAGTCATTTAAGTCTTGCGTTCTTGTTGAGACACCCTTTATATAAGTATATTCAATTGGCAATAATGATCAGCCTCTCCATTCTGTTAGGAATCCTTTACGCTGCCAGGCACTCTATATATGTTTGAAGGGATGTCCCCTTCTTGTTTCGTTCTTCTTTTTGTGCATTTTAATCATATTAAAACTTTGGGGCCATAAAATGAAGCTCGCGAAGAAAAAAAATTAAGATGATTGAAATCGCTTTTTCCATCGGATTGTAAATTTTTCTGCAAGCGCCTTTGTTTTCTTTCCAGGCCAACCGCGCGGCTTTTTGATGAAATATATATGTCTGTGTGTGCGGGGGGGCTCCAGTGTATGTGTCTCAGTTTCCTTTTTCTGTAATTAGTTGCTTAAATAGGGAAGGCAAACGAGTGTCTTCTTTTTTTACTTTCTTCCTTCATTCTCTTAAGGCGAAAACTGGCACAACAAAAGCTATAAAAAATAATGAAAAATTCTTCTTAATTTTTTTTTTTCTGTTTGTTTTGTTAAGTAAACCTTTATACTGCATTGCTTCTTTGACAGATTTCGAAACAGTTTGCCTTATCGGGTTTAAGGGCAAAAGACTGGGTAAAATTAATCTACATACATTTTCTTGATATGTGCTGGAAGTTTTTGTGCCAACTTCACATACGCTGTGATGTGTTCGTCAACTTTATTAAAGACCGTCTCGCAATGACGTTTAGGACGGAGTTCGCTATTTTGTTGTAAAATTTAATATGTACTATTCATATAAATCTGTTCTATTACATGTAATAATTTATGGCTAAGCAATTATTACTGTCAGTTTCTTAAATTATCTTATTTTTTGTTTATTTTTCAGATGTCATTTATTATTATTATTATTTCATATAAGCAATTTCCCTCCCTAGCACCTTTTTGATTTGTCCAATAACATGCATTTATTAATTTATTTCCATTTCGAATATTAATGATTACTTTTGATTACTTTTTCGTTCTTCTCACGGCTTATTTATTTTCTCATCTCCGAATGTCTGAAATGATGGCTTAATTTCCAATATTTTCCATGTGTATTTATCGTTATATCGCACAGAGAGGATAATAATGGGAATGTTATCTGTTTCCTTGCCAGCCTGTCTGTTTGTTTTCCGTAAACTCCATATATTTGTAAACCACAAAATGAAGAGGCAAATGAAAAGGTTGGGTTGGCGAATAAGAAACTATGCCGTCCAGACTGATGGCATGGGTGGCAGCAATGATTGACTGCTGCCATTACGAACTCAATAATAATATCGTAATAATAATAATAACCATCACATAACATCACATCACCAACAAAACTGGATTGAAATAAGTTGGCAGAGGAACCTCTGAGCATAGAGTAAAGGAAAAAGTAATGATTGATTGTGTGTGAAATTAATCATGATGTCCTCATTGTAGTCATTCATCCCATATGAGTAGTAGCGATTGGGCGGGGAGAGGAAGAGGGAATAAGAAATAATGATCAACGCTTTGTTCCAATATGAATTGACAATAATTTATAATTCTTATTGGTGCTGCCAATATATATGTATATTCCACTGCTGTTGCTGTCATATGATGTCATAGGGAACTCAAACCACTACACAGCGGTCTGTTCTGTTCATTTCCGTGACTCAACTGTCACGGCCAATAATTGCATTATTGTTGATTTGTTACATCTGACAGATTGCATTGTATTGAGGGCGAGAATATGTAAGTTGTGGCTGCATTTGAATAAATGAAGAAGTGATGACAACGTTTTGGTGATAGGAGAGAATGTGAATATGTTGTAGAGCAGATATGAAATGTGGTGAAAATATATGGGTTTAGTGGCAGGAAGGGTGCCTAATTTTATGTACATATTAAATGTGAGAGTAATTTATTAGGGGCATTTCACAATTTGTCGACAAGTTTCATGTTATTGTAGTAAAATGGTATTTTATATTACATTTTCACTAAAATTTAGTACTATGATCTGCACTATGATCAGTGCAAGCGAATATATTTCGCATATTTGTGATTTCGAGCCCCGATACAGCCATCTATCTTTCTTTAAATGGCGGTCATTTCGATGAGCTCATCAAGCAGTCGAGTGATTGGCCGTAATCCCAAGCCGACTTTCAGAAGCTTCATTAAACTTTACATCCTGTTCAGTGAATGTAAACATAGAATGGATGTCAGTTTAATGAATTTGAGAAACTCTCCCATATCTCATTCATGGGCGCAGAAAAAAATTACTATTTCTGTCTAAACTCCTAGCACTCTATGATGATTTGTCAAATTCCAGCCATATTCGTTGTCTTTTGTTGCTGGGGTATTGGAAATTTTTCTTGGATAATCTTGAAGGGAATTGAAGTGATATTTCAAATCTGTATAATGAATGGACACAAACGCAGTAGTAGGAAATCGTTTGAATCATTCACAATCATTTATCATTCACATCAACACCCAAATATTTGATAGAATTATAAAAATGGGATATATTACAGATTTTGGTGTGATGCAGTTTTAGCACTGCAATTCATCAACGTTTCAGTCTACTCTGTGAAATTTAATTTCAATAGAAATTCTGTTTCAATATCGAAACAAAAGTTGTGTTAACATTTTTGCGACAGAATATATGTAATTTGCAGCCGAGTCACGCCGACTTCGCCATTTCCTGATTTAATTCTGCTGTAAATTCCGATTTCGCTATTTCCTGATTTATGTACCCTTCCTTAAAAAAAAAGTAAAAATTAAAAAAAAAATAAGAACGAAATTCCTTAAATCCCATGAATAAGATGTAGGAGAGCTTCCCACCACTTCATATTTTGGACTCACCCAATGGTTTGAACATCACTTTAAGAAGCATTTGTTAGACTCCTTTAATTACTCGACTAGTCCATGTGTTCATCAACCGAACACTGTTCTGATAATGATAGGTGGTTGCGTCAAGGCTAGAATCAACGTGCGTATGCTTGATAGTCTTGTGTTTTAGTCATCATTTTACTACTCAAAGCTATTGAAGTGTTCGTATTGAATATATAGCGTTTTGAAGGATCGCCTGCGAAAAATACATATCCTTTTGGCTTCTGCGGTACAGATATTTGCTTTTATAATTCACTCCGCTTCTGCTTCTGATTAAGAGTTACAGCATTACAGCAAAATATTTGGTGATTTTGCTTGAGGTTTGCCTGATGAAAGTGGTTCTGTTCCCCTGCTACTGAGGCCTCTTTAGCTGTTCGATTTTCACCTTTTCACTATTACATAATAGATTGAACTACTATCTAATTTTACCCAAATTTGATAGAAATCCACATTGGTCTAAGACTATTTCTTTACTTTTGTTTGATTTTCCTCAAATATCATACGTTATATATTCAAGCCATATACAAAATTATTGCAAGTAGCGAATTTTGAATTGCGCTCCATTGTCTGTTCCATAAAATTAGTTAAAGCCTCAGTACTACCAAAACTGAAGCTAAAAAGACTGGATTAGCGCTACATAAGACGGACCACAATGCGATTAAATCAACCCTTGATGATGAGAGATACTACTCGTAGAGTAGATGAGAGAAATTACTCTTAAACATATACTCTGGAAATGATCCGCATAATAAATGTCCTCCCTGAAAGGAGTTTTAACCACAAATCAATGCTCGAAAATGCATTAGCATTTCACGAACTATACAGGTATAGTAGCTGGTGGGGGGAAACCTACGCAAAACGTTAGAGCTTGTTTCCAAGGAACATTTTACTATTCAAAGCTATTGAAGTTTGCGAACAATCAAATTTTTTTTATTTGTTTGTACTTTGTACATATCTAACGCCAGAGATGTTATGGCTTCTCTTAGAATGAATAAAAAACTAATGTCCTCATGGAACAAATACGATCTGAAAATTGTTTTTTAAACGATAATATTTTATAAAGAAAATCTTTATTGTTTCTATTTTCTGTTTGCAAATACATTTTGTTATGGCTTCTCTTAGAACGAATAAAAAAAATGATGTCCTTATGAAACAAATACGATCTGAAAAATGTTTTTTAAATAACAAAATTTCATAAAGAAAGTTTTTGTTGTTTCTATTTTCTGTTTAAAAATAACTTGACCAAATTTCAAAATGGAATCTTTAGATCTACAGGGCAAACGAGTATTGTGATATGATTTAATCAAATTTTTTTGTGATTTTATTTAACCAATATTTTTTGCTTTATGATTACACAGGTGGGAGGTGTAAACAAATTGGACATTTAAATTTCATATTTTCAAATTTTAGATGTCCTTTAAAAATTGTCAAGATAAGGTGCACTAAAATAGATATCTAGCGTCTTTAAATGTTCAACGAATTTACTCTCCAATCTCTCCTCCATTTCATTACAATATGATCTTTTAGTATAACAATTTTTCAAAACAATTTCACATAAGCAGACATCAATGTCAAATTTTCGTTGCAAAATCCTATCTCTCCTTCTTCTTCTTAGGTGGCGACTGGAATAGACATCCTTATCTATTATACGGCGCCCGTACCAAATATTTCCAGGCGGTTCGATCTTCTGCTATTCTCCTCCAATTCGTCACGCCAAGTTTTGATAGTATTTCAAGTTTCGATAGTCTTTCAAAAGCCTGATCCTTTCAGCGGAGTTTGGGTCGCCCTCTTCTACGCCGTCCATCCAGTTGTTTGTCGAAAACCTTTTATGCCGGATAATTTGGGTCCATCCGCATAACACGCAATCACTGTATATTAATACGTTTGACCACGTCGATGTCGTCATATAACTCATTCAGCTCATTATTCATGTGACGCCGATACTCTCCGTTAATGATGATGGGTCCATATATATTTTCCAGAGTATTTTCCTCTCGAAAACTACCAGTACTGATTCATACGCTTGCGTCATAACACAGGATTCTGCGTCATGTAACAAGACAGGTAGAACCAACGTCTGGTACAATCGGATTTTTGTTTGTCGAGAGAGGACTTTATCAATGAATCGCTTGGTTAGCCCCTTAGCTAACATCTGTTAGCAAGCAATACTCTCCTCTTTATCTGCATGCTGACATCATTCGTTTTATTTACAGCTATACCAAGTTAGATGAATTCTTTCACCACTTCAAAATTATAGTTGTCAACGTTCACACAGAGTCCCAAATGAGTAGGATCTTTGTCCGTTGAAACCAATGACTTTGTTTTGTCCTCGTACCCATTTTCGCTGCTTCCTTCTCGATGCTGGAGAAGACTGCAATAACATCCCGCACTTTTCTGCCAATAATGCCTATGTTTTCTGCATATACGAGTAACATATGGCTTTTATTAAAGATGATACCAGACGTGTTAACTGCAGCTTTTCTCATAATCATCTCCAACGGTATGTGGAATAGGTCGCACGATAGACTGTCGCCCTGCCTAAATCTTCGTTTGGTGTAAAAAGGCTCGCTAAGATATCCTATCTCCTCCTTTTCAAAAAAAAAAAAAAAAAAACCGATCAAACTGCTCTAAAACTAGCAGTTATAGAGCAGTTTATAATTTCAGAAGCATCTTGTGAAATAGATTCCAGTAGAGAAAGTTGTAAATTTTGGTACTATTTGTTCCGAATCTTTGTTTTTATGTTTGAAGAAAGAAGGCTCGCAAAGATACCCCATCTCGTCCCTTAAAAAAAAAAAGAAAAGAAAGAAATAATCCGATAAAACTGCTCTAAAACTACCAGTTATTTGGTTAAAATTTTCAGAAGCATTTTGTGAAATATATTTTAGTAAAGAAAGTTGTTGTAAATTTGGGTACTATTTTTTCCAAATCTTTTTGTTTTTGATGAAGCGTTCGTCAGGCGCATTGAAATGTTATTTTACCAAATTTTTTCCAAAGCAGAAGACTATTTGAAAAAAGGATGACCCGGAAGCTGAGTTAGTAGATTTCCGATGATATTCGCAATATATGTGTCGGATATTTTGTTTCAAAAATTTGGCGATAAGATTTACTTCTGTGTTTTAGAAGCGAACTAAAAACGCAAGTGAACGAGATTCTTATCTTCCACAAAGCCAAGTAAAATTCGTTGCGATATAAATTTGTGCGTTGTCTGAATATACTAAATGTTTATTTTAAATCAATCTTTTCATAATTCTTTCAAAAAGGATAAAAAGAATTTTCGACTATTTGAAATATACTATATGAATATTCGTATGGTCTATGTGCAAATAGAGTAATCATGTAGTAAAGAGATTTGTTCTACACTCTGTATGTATCAAACGTTGACGGACTGTGGCACAATGGTTAGTACGCGAGAATATTGTTCGCATGATCACGGATTCAATCCCGAATTCAGCCACCTATCATTATTTGAACGGCAGTCATGTTGGTGTGCCTGACAAACAATTTTAGTTCTCGTGTAATCGGCATGTCTTGTAAATGTTTCTCAAACTGTAACGTTGGGAATCGTCTTTAAACTGTAGGTCTCGTTGAGTGAGTCTAAAAATAGCATGGGTGTAAGCTCAATGAATGAGACACGCTCTTCCATTTTGTCATTCATGAGACGCAAGGGATTTAGTTTTTTTTTGTCTATCAGATGTAAATAAATAATCTTTCTAACAATTTAGTTTTTTTTTCACGTAGTTGTCATAAGTTATAAAGACTCCATTTTGGAATTTGGATATGTTGGACTTGTTATTAAGAAAAAATACTTCATAGCTAATTTATATTGACGTTGGTACATCGCGATATTGATTAAGTTCATACAATTGATTTTTTAATTATTTTCAAATCTTAAAGAAGCGAAATTTTATTCTGGAACTCAACGTATTTAGTTCCCAAAAACGGAATAATTAATTTTCGTATCTATCCTCTGCTCTTTAATATGCAATTTTGAAATATATTTTGCTTGTTGCACTATCATCCCTATGTAAATTTAGTTTTCATTAATGTTGTTATAGCAAACTTTTTTATAGTACCCGCTAATGATAATCACTTTATATTAAAATGTATTTAAGTGAGTGTGTTTGGCTGTGTACTAACATCAGTTTTTAGATAAAAAGTTTTACCCACACATTAGCAACAAACAAAATGCTTTTAACGTTCCTTTTTTTTTACTGTGAACAAATTTCATTGGCGAAAGCCAGCAGTAAGTAGAGATTACTATCTTATCATCCACAGATTTCCATAATATGCATTTTACGAAGCCAAAAAAAGGAAAGAAGACTCCATGTGTGCTGCACTGGAAACCAACAAATAATTATGAAATAATGGTTTAAGTTTTTGGCAAATTTACTACATGACAAACTTTTACGACATTACCTGTTCGTTTTATGTGAAGAGATGTGTTTATAGTAAGTGTCGAACAAAGTGATGAATTCAATTAATTTCTTTTGTTAATAATGAATGTCAATTTATGTAAAAGTATAACAAATTAGTTGACAACCGGTAAAGTTTTGCATGCAATTTATTTGCTTTGAGGTAAAAAAAAAACTGTTTTCCAATTGCGACAATGAAATTTCCAACAATAGCTATGAAGTGGCAGTAACAGAGGAGGAATTTGTGAAGCAATTCTGCCATTACAGGCCTCGCTATACCATAAGTTTACAATGTTTTGACATAGTTGTTAAAAGAAAAACTCTTTTAAGATCTTCAAACGCTATTTTGGTAGCGACATTCATCAGTCACCTAACAGAATACTAAAAATCGAGTAATTTAACCGTAAATCTAGATTTTGGAAACTACAAACATTGCGGTTGAGAACACTACTAGTCTCAGGTCAAAAATATCTGCGAGCGCGGTCTTAAAACTAGGCGAGCTAACAAAGAATTTATTTTCCAACATAATACTTTTTCCAGCAATATTCAATAGTTTGTTTATAGGTATAGTAAGAACTATCAAACACCTTAAACTAGCCAGAAACCACAGACTCCATCCCTTCATTTTTAGCAAGTCTTTTATCACCGATCCATTTTTTCCAATTTGGAAATAGAAAATTGTTCGAGGGAGCTAAACCTAGTGAATGAAGTGCGTGATTAAAGCATCAAAGCAATTCGAACTTTAATTTGTTAATTTTAGCCACCGCAATAGTGAATATGTGAACTGGAGCATTGCCTTGAAATGAAGTGATGAAACAACACATTGTTTTTCGGCGAATGTAGTCTTTTTTGCAAAATTTCATCACCTAAACGTTGCACTAAATTAGCATAACATTCGCCGTTGATGGTTTTTCTTTTTCCTTTCTAAAAATACCCATCAGTCGCAGACTCTACCTATTCATTTTTGGCAAATCTTTTACCACTAGCAATTTTTGTAAATTTGGGAATAGAAAATAGTCCGAGGCAGTTAAATCTGGCGAATGAGGTGCGTGATAAAGCAATTTGAACATTAATTTATTAATTTTAGCCATCGCAATAGTGGATACGAGAACTGGAGCATTGCTTTGATGAAACAACACTTTCTTTTTCGACAAATGCGGTCTTTTTTCCGTAATTTCCTCACCTAAACGCTGCACTAAATAAGCATAACATTCGTCGTTTATGGTGTTTCTGTTTCCTTTCTGAAAATAGCCCTCAACCGCAGACTCCACCTATTCATTTTTGGCAAATCTTTTACAACTGAGCAAGTTTTTCAAATTTGAAAATAGAAAATATGGATATGTGAACTGGAGCTCTGCCTTGTTGCTCCATTATCGCCAAATGCGGTATTTTTCCATAGTTTCAATACCTAAAAGCTGCAGTAAATTAACATAACATTCGTCGTTGATGGTGTTTCCTTTCTGAAGATAATCGATAAAAATAATCCTAAGAACATTCCAAAAATCAGACGCCATGATCTTGCCTGCAGATGGAACCGCCTTTGTTGGACATGATTCTCCCATTCCTGTCCATTGCTTTGAATATTCCTTTGCCTCATGTGCAAAGTGGTGGACCCATGTCGCATCCAGGGTTGTAGAGCGACGCAAAAATGCGCCTTTGTTGCGTTGAAACATCATCAAGCACTTTATTAAAACATTTTTACGACGCTATTCTTGCTCCATTGTAAGCAAGCGCGGCACCCATCTTGCGCACAGCTTTCTCATCTTCAAACCTTTGGTCAATATACGATGTATGGCACTTTTTAAAATGCCTATAATTTCAGGTAGCTGACGCAACTTCAGCCGACAATCATCAAATACCATTTTGTGGATTTTCTTAACCGCGTCTGGTTTGGATCTCGTCAAGACGACCAATTGTCTTGCAGCTCATACGGCCTCGTTTAAACTCGTAAAGAAATCGAAGGAGCATACTCTCCCACGGTAGAATCTAGCTCGGCTTTAATATTGGTTGGACTGAGACCATTCAAATGAATTTTTGCCATGTTTTCAAATTCACTGAGATCGTTCACTTTTGATGGCTCAAATAAATATACTAAAGAACGTGACGACTTGAAACTTAAGACATATGTTTTATAAGATTGCCACCTTTCACTAAAATATTTTTTTCGGACTTTTGGCACCATCCAGTCAGTCTTTGGTATGTCTTATTGATATATGTGTTAACTGGAGACATGTTTCAACCACCACTGCAGGGAGGCGTGTTGAAAGTATATGTAAGTCAGTTCACTTGACTGAAATTTCTGTGCTGATTAATTAAATATTTTCAAACACGGAAATAATGCTAATAACATAGTTTTCATTTCTTGAAAACTACAAATTAACCTACAAATTAACATTTAACAATAGCAGTTTCTAAACACCTGGATTGCTTCATATATATTTTTGACAATATTTTATGCTTACCACAAACTAGCTTTGGTGATCCGGCCTTTGTAAACTGTTATCGGAGTCTGCTTTCATGCAATTGATAAAATCAAATGTAACCACATTTATCACAGCCATTGAATTGCATAAATCACCTACTTAACCCAATTTATTCCAATATCAATTCTAATTTCGAAAAAGCAATAAAGAACCCACCCACGTGCACAACAACGAAACTTCTTCAAATGTAAATTGGTTGCCCAAACCTCGTAAATCTTATGCTGGCACTAGAAAACGAAACACAAATCTTTTATCTTTGTGGTTAATTCAACCAACATGAGCAACAACATGAGGAAGAAGAAGTCCTTTCGGCAAACATAATTAAAAAAGAGTGAATATAACTAAGAACATTAGAGGCGAATCTTTTCTCTCCTAATTGTGTTTGCATTCCAAACCAGAGACGATTGTCTTGACCATCGCCTTGTCTGGTTGCGCCTGCTGTTTTGCCAGCTGCTACATTGACCAAAGGTGTTTTTATTTAGTTTCTTTTAGGGTCCTTTCTTTTGGTGCCATCTTAAAAACGAGTAGAGAAAAATGAACAGGAAAATTACATTATTTATTTAGAAACCTACAGGAGAAATAACATTCCGCCTCTCATATTTTTTGTCTTGTGTCGTGTTGGATGTAAATGGCGAACCTTTTCTTTGTATTTATTTTTTGTTTTACTGCCAAATGTGTGGTTTGTGTGCCAGTTTCTATTTTTGGTCGAAAAAAGGCTTCCCAAACATATAATTTAGCGTTAATGGCAAATGGATGTTGCTGATTCTTAGATTTTGTTTATTTGCTGTAATTCTGCGTCCCAAAAAGTATGAATTTTGTTTGCCTTAATGGCATTTGAATGGCGATAGAAGATAAACTCCGATGGGACATAAAAACACAAAAAATTACATCTTATTTAATGGCCAACGCATTCGGAAACAAAAACTACTGTGAACGTTATGACCGGAAAATACGTAGGCATAAATGTATAGCCAGCCATAACTGCTGGTTCTCATTATGGTTTAGATGGTTCATGAATTGTAGCAGTAGGCAGTTTAGATTAAGTAGTCGGCGATATGTGAAAATTAGTAACCAGTTCATCATATTATTAAAGTCTACAGGAGGAAGACTAAATAAAAAGAAACCATTAGACAGTTTAAAGTACGCTAAAGTTTTTTAAAGGACTGTTTAATGAAGTTAATTGGCCTAAAAATTTCTGCAGAAAATTTTGTATTTTGGCCCATATGTCAATAGACTTTCGGAATAAGTAGTCGAAACATTTTCTCAAATAAACCCAAACGCATATCATATAAAGGGGTATCCATTTATTGGTTTCAAAACCGCCGATCTGGCAAGGCTGTCGGCTGTTAAATACCTGTTATCTGAGGTTTTATTTATTTAGTGAAAGGTTAACCATTTGCGAATATGGATCGTTTAACAATCGAAGAACGCGTAAAAATAGTTAAAACTACAAAAGCAGTGATTCAAATGCGGGCACTTTTCGTGCATTGCGAAGTGATTATGATTGTCATGATCGACATACTGTGCAAAGAATTGGCAATATTATAAAAAACTTTGAAGAATTTGGTAGCGTTACAGCTGTGGTCACGTCTGTGTATCATCGCAATGTACGCAATGCTGAAAATATCGCTTCTGTTAGTGAAAGTGCGGCGGATAATTCGAATTTGTTGATTCCACGACGTTTTCAGCAATTGGACTTACTTTTTCAGCAATTGGACTTACTTGCAAAGACGAACACCGCAGTGGTCGACAAATTGAGGTGTCCACGCCAGACATGGTGGAAAAAATCCACAAAATAGTATGGTCGTCGCAGGATGGTCGTCGGCTGAAGATGCATGAGCTAGCTAAAATGATAGCCATTTCAAAATGGGCTATGCACCGTATATTGACCGAAAATTTGAAGATGAGAAAGCTGTGGGGAAGATGGGTGCCGCGCTTGCTTTCAATAGAGCAAAAACAGCGTCCGTTAAGATGTTTCAGTAGAACGTTTGGTGACGTTTCTCCGCAATAAGGCCGAACTTTTGGTTCGATTTATAACTATGGATGAGACATGAGTCCACCACTTCACACCTGCGACAAAATAACAGTCATAGCAGTGGACCGAAATAGGAGAATCGTGTCCAAAGAAGACGAAGACGTTTTCATTTGCACGCAAGATCATGGCGTCTGTTTTTTGGGATTATTTTTATTGATTATCTGAGGAAAGAAAAAACCATCAGTGGAAATATTATGGAACAAAGTCTTGGACTATTTTCTATTTCTAAACTCGGTGGTAAAAATATGCCAACACTGAAAAGGTGTCATCTGCTTTTAATGACTATTTTAAGAAGTTTTACAGTTCTTACTATAAAAAAATATATAAGATATAAAATATCTCTAAAAAATGTATCGAGCTAAAAGGAGATGATTATGTTGAAAAATAAAAGGTTAAAAAAATTCTCAAATTTTTTGTGCCTTTTTTGTTAGGTCGACTAGTTTTGGACCGAAATTAAATGTATTTTTGACTTTATTGCCTTCGTCTTCCGTCAAGGGTTTTCAAAAATCACGCGAATTGTGTCTACAGGTTTAAAACTGCAGATTAGTTGAATAATCCCTTCACGACTACCAGTTTACATTCGATTTCATGGTCCACGGCCATGTACTATAAATGAAAATTTTTTGCTTCTGGTATACCCTTGTCCTAACCAACGCATCTCCTGAATGCTGTTGATGTCAGCTCTTTATTTATCAAAGGCATTCGCATGAAAAGAACCCAGACATTCAAGGTTACTCAAGGCGACAACCTTTAGTGCGATATCTTCAACATATACTTACACTACCCAACAAGGGTAATTTGAGCTAAATTCGAATTTATAATTGGTATTTTTCTATTACGTCAGATTTTCGAGATACAAAAAAAAAATGTTTTTATTCGTTTTTTACACAAAAAATTATTAGTTTATTTAAAAATCTATGAATTTCCAAAAGTGAATGGTGTTATTTGAGTATCGTATGTATTTTGCTGATTTGGTTTCACGTGTTAGAGTCCAGCAATTGTCTCCCAGCATACTTTTGTCGCAAAATCTTTGATAATTTCTTTTAATTTTCATTAAATCTTGGTAGGAAAAAAATCTGACTGCGAATGCAAAAAATGCATTTTGAGTGACATTCGTGCACATAATTCGTGATAATTTTTCAATAATTCAGTAAAAATTTGTCTGTGGTTTTCACTCTTATTGTTTGCAAGAAAACTGTTTACGATGCTTTTGAAAGATTTCCAGCCGGCATATTCTTTCTCCAATAAACATTGTAAAAAAATTGTCATCATTCAATAGCTTCCTGATTAGAGGGCCAACAAATATGCCTCCTTTGACTTTAGCATATGAAATTTTAGGAAAAACTGCAAAAAAAATATTTAAATGCTGCTCCATCTTCGTCCAAAGCCTTGACAAAGTTCTTAAAAACGTCCGGTTTTAGGTGGAGCGGCAGAAGAAGAACGTCATTTGTATCAATTAACGGTTTATTTGAAATGTTTTGTTTTCCCGGTGAATACTCAGTTCTTTTTGACCACTTTGTTCTGACGTAACTATGACATGTAGTGCGATTGTCCCATAGGCAAAGGAAACAACAATATTTTATGAAACGTTCTTGCATACTAGTCAACAAACCAATGACTTGAAGCAGATTAATTTACAGTTATTTACGATGGTCTATATTACATATATGTCGAAGAAATTTAAATCACACATCTTAAGGTCCCCACAGATCTTCCATTTATTATTGTCGTATTTGAGTAATGTCAAAATTGTAGTCATTGATTCGTAATTTTCCTTTGTATTAACGGCATGAGCAATTGGTATGGATGGTTTTTCATTCCCATTATGCAAAACAAGAGTCTTTAAACTGTACTTAGAGCCATCAATAAATAATCTCCTTTCAGTTTTGTCATATGGCTGGTTCTTTTTTTGAAATTAGTCATCAACATCAGTACAGTATAGAATGAAGTGTTTCTTTTCAAAATATGCAGCCAATTCCAAGTTTCTATCTCTACAGATTGCTACTTTTGTGCCAACTGCAAGATATTTCTGCTGCTGCATGCGTGAAGCTAGTAATTCTGCGTCCTGCTTCGTTAAATGTAAATTCCCGATTAGATCATCCAGCTCAGCTTGAGTCACTAAATGGCGTTCATCATCAGCCTGATACAAACTATACTGACGGTTAAAAGTGTTTCGGACTCAGTGCTCGTAGCACTGGAAAGGACTGATAATGGATTATTTGGTGGACGTTGAACTAGTTTGGAAACTGATGGGACATTCGCGTAAGAAATATTTTTTCGATTTCTTATATCGAATGCTGCAGCTTTTGTTAATCAGAAATATTAATCGGTTTAGTGATTACTTGACTTTCTCCAAAGTACTGGAATTGAAAAATCGAAATAGATATTCGTGCCATTTGACTGGTTGTATAAAACAGTTCTGCAACTATTGCAAAACATTGTCGGTGTCCACGGTTTGTTCAAGTTTCTAACAGCAAAACCAAAATAATATAAATATGCATATTTTATTTTATTTATTTTATCATTTTATAAGTAAATTATAAAAAGATAAGGAACAATGAGCTATGACAACAATGGCCTCAAGCTCAGACTTAGTATACATAAAACTAAATACTGATTGAATACATTTGTATATATAAAATTTTTTAAGATATCTTAAAATTAATTCTATATTAGTGGATGTAGGGTTATTTAGCATGTCAATTATATTTTTTGAGTTAATAACATTTTTACGTTGGTTTTGAAAACTAACACAATTAATGAGAACATGCTCCAAAGAGTTGTCTGGGCTACTGCAGAATTTGCAATGATTGCTAACATTCGCGTACATTAAGTGGCTGTGTGTCAGATTAGTATGACCTAGTCTTATTCTAGTGAGTATTACCTGGTCTGTTCTGGAGGGGATGCTGCTCTGGTCGGTTCCAAGTACATTTTTAATATTGAACTTTGCTTGATTAATCCGTTTATACCATTTGGAAGCTTGATCCCAAATTTTAATTTGTTTTTCCATAAAATATGACTTAATATGTGACCTAATATCGCTAAGTTAAGATTTGGCGTAGTTGTGAGAGGGGATTTTATAGCTTTGCGAGCTGTAACTTCAGCGAATTCATTTTTTTATTTATTTTAATGTCAAAAAATTTGCAGTATTCTATGATTCTTGTCAAAACTGATGAAATGTGCATATTTTAATGATTCTGATATTGCATATCCTTTTTTCCAACCAAATACTAACCACACACAAAGCAAAAATAATTTAAATCAGTAGCACACGACGTTCCTGACTTGCTTAAATGCTACTATTATGAAGATTTAGAATGAATTGTACATATAGTGTCGGTATTGACTATTTTACAGTATTGCCATCATGCGATAAAAAATGAACAGGACGTAGTAGCCCAATTATCCCACCCAGATTAGTTGAAAACATGCATCGTTTCTGCAGTCAATTTTTTTCTTTCTAAATTTGCACTGGTTATTTATGTACGAGTGTGAAGAAAGCAATAGTAAATGCGGCTGGTACCTTCTTCAATATATTTTACATGCTACTTTTATATGCCGATCACATAAATATCGTTGATCGAATACTGCGGAATACAATTGATATCTATTGAGGTTGGGTTCTGGAAAAATGGGTTCGGCTGGAACAGTTTTATAAATTTCAACAAACACTGATTCATCTTGCTTGGAATTCTGCGGAAAATCAATTTTTTCCGACTTTTTTTCTCTTGGGAAAGTAAACTTTGTTTTTCCTTCAGAAGAGTGGTTGTTCAACATAACTCTTATTAAGCTATTATGAGGGTATGAACTGAAATGTATATGATATGATGTTTTTCAAATTGCAATATTATGCCTGCCATTACCTTTTCCTTCTTGTTTGTGTATGTCCTTAACTTCAGCGGGAAAAATTTCTCCGAGTTCAATATTTCATATAGTTATATTCTGGTATTTAACAGCACGTATGGCAAAGTGGAAATCATTTTCATCTTACTTTATATCCATGCATTTTGAGTCGTCAAATATTACCGCCACTGGCTAACATTAAAAAAAAAATCAACTCGTTAGTATCAGAAAATGCCCGTGTTATTATCTTAATTTCGTAATAAAACTTGCTCTTTTGAAATATAAATTTTAGTTAATCTGCACCATTTTTTAGCATCCTAAACGATGTTTAAATATACATTAGCGAGTTAGTACATCGATTTCTTTGAGCTGAATTTCTTTAAACTAGCTGCATATAAAGGGTGTCCCAACAAGAATGCAATATTTAAATTTTAAATAAAACACAGATATTAAAAAAAATAAATAGCAAAACTTTATTCTATCGTAAAGTAGATAGAATGAGGTCATGTATGGAACAACACATCGGGCAGATGGCCGCCGCGGCTTTGCTGGCACTCACGCGATCTTTTAATGAAATGAATGAAATTAAATTTTCAATGACCGTTTTTGTTGGGACACCTTTTATAAGTATTATGGTTTGAAATTTCTCACTCATATCTATTTTGGTATCAGTGCTTTAAAATATCTGATAAGCTTAAGCTCTGCTCCAAACTGCATTGGCGTACATTTAAATTTATGTTGTTTAACCAACATTAACCGAAAAATTTTATATATAACTAAGTTTTCTTTCCTTTTAATATAGGATTCCTTAATGCACTTTATTACAAAGATAAATGTCTTTCAAAATATAGCACAACATTTACAAAATGAATCCATAATCAGTTCCCATTTGCAATGTAGGTTCCCTAACCGAGCAAACCAAACGAAGTCGAAAATACCGCAGCAAAACGTAAAAAAAGAAATTGCAAAAGAATAAAAAAACCAACGGAAAAACAACCTGAAATGGACAAAAATTCTAGGAAAACATTTGAAAAGTTACTGAACCATAAAAGGGTCAAAGATTGTTGAAATATTTGTAAATAGTTTTAAAGCCTATAAAATATGTGCGAGCATCAGATAATATTTTAAGACACAAAGTCTTTGGCAAAGCTTGCAAAAAGGAAATGGGTAACTGCTGGGTTAACCGTGTTGATGAAATATCTACGAAACTAAATTGAAAACTTTTTAATGGTACTGATTTCGTGCACAATGAAGTTTTCTTGTCGTTTGGCATTTAAAAAGACATTTCGGATTGCCAAAAGTTTGCCTGAATGACAGACAGAGTCTTATGAGATTTTATGATTATACTTCTTGTTTCAAACAATTTGTTGTTGCTTCCTTTTGCCGGAGAAGGAGGCAATTTAAAATAGCTGTCGAAATGGGAAGCAAAGGAGGGAGGCAATTTAAAATAGCTGTCGAAATAGGAAGCAAAGGGTGCCTGCGAGAAAAGTGACGAATGTCAAACAATTACAGCATTAGAAGATTACTATTTTTTTATGGATTTGAAGTTTAATATAAACTAAAATTGAAAAGAGCAAAATATGAATTGTTGTTGTTATTTATGTAGAAAGAAATTGGGGTTTGTTTTATTGTCCGTTGGTAAACATGATTTTGAATCGCCTTTAAACGGACATAACAATATTTGAAATCGTCAGCTTTATTTAGAATTATGTCGACAATTAAACCGAAATATATTGAAATTTTTCTGCAGGAGGAATTATAGAACTACAAAATGTTGTCTTAACGCTGCCTTGAGGATGTTCGTGCCTACATATTTCAAACCATTTGAATAAAACGTACAGTAAATTGAAAATTTAATGTATTCAGATCGGGAACTACGTCTGAAAATAGCTTTGATTTGTTTCTATTTCTGGAATCCAAACAAAAATTTACATTACACTACATGTTACCATGGGGGATCGATCGGACGGTGCTTTTATTTCATATGAAATGAAATGAGAGTCACGGAGGGGTTAAAGAATTTATAATCCAATGATTTTCATTTATTGGCAAGGTGTTACCTTTTATTTCCGGGGTTTGCACAATGAAGATTAGTTTACCAAACAGGGGCTTTAAACGGTCAAATACGTAGTTTATTTATCGGATGTAAAATGAGTACTGATGTTTGGGCGATCGCCCGCTGGGAGTTAGAGTACCGCTTTATTACACTGCCAGAACGGTGGAGTGAAAGTTCGTTCCTTAGCCGTGGTGAACGTGCACTTAAAAATTAAAAAAAAATTACAACTTACAACTATCAGGGCAAGGAAAACAGTGCACGGTAACACGTTCTGATCAGGCACCGTAGTCGAAGCGAAACCACATCCGTTTCAATTTGTTTCAATTTTTGGAATCAAAATAAAAATTTGTATTGGTTCCGTTTTTTGGTATCCTATGTAGGATACCGATATAGGATACCAAAACAAAAAAAAACGCATTGGTGCTTGGAAAAATTACCCTGGCAGCAGTGCTATTTATGAAATGTTTTGGTATTATTCTTATTACTTAGACTGCCTTGGCGCAACTCTGTATTACAAATCGAAAAGCGAAGTTTCAAATGCATGTTATTTTCCGTTAAAACTTGCGTTGAGATCATTATAGACGTTAAAATGGTTGTAATGTGTTTTATTTTATTATATTTTAAATGAATTCACAGTAGCTCATTCATATGGACCATTAATAACCATATTAATAAGAACATTTTACTGTTACAATCAAAGGGCGATTTTTTAATCGTAGTTTTTCTAAAAAAACGAATAAAACTCTCAAATTTGCATCATATATTAAAATTATTTATTGGAATCGATAAATTGATCTTTGCCATTTAATTTTTAAAGATAATTTCATGTAAATGTTGTCCGCGGCTCCGTCTCAAAATGTCCATTCGGAAGGTCCAATTTTTCGTCACTTTTTTGAGCATTTCGGCCTGTATTCCACGAATAACGCATGTTATGTTATCCTGTAAGGCTTCAATAGTGTTAGGCTTGTCCACATAGACTAACGATTTGACATAACCTCACAAAAAATAATCAAGAGGCGTTAAATCGCAAGATCTTAGGGGCCATCTCACAGGGCTAAATCGAGAGATAAGCTGCTCACCAAATTCATCCCTCAACATAATTATTGTTTCACGAGCAGTGTGGCATGTTGCACCGTCCTGATGAAATCATATGTCAACTGAGCTTAGCCAATTGGGGCAAAAAAAATCGCGTTTCATGGCTCGATATCGTTCACCGTTGACGGTAACGTTTCTTCCACGGTCGTCTTTGAAGAAAAATTGATCGATGATGGCACCAGCAAATAAACCACACCAGACTGTCGTATTTTCGGGATGCATCGGTAATTCATGTATGACATGTGGCTTTTCATCACTTCAGATGCGACAGTTTTGCTTGTTCACGTATCCGTTCAGCAGGAAATGAGCCTAATCGATGAACACAATTTTTCGATAGAACAGCGGACTTTTATTGAGCTTTTGCAAGGCCCACTCACCAAAAATTAGACGTTGTGGTAGGTCATTCGGCTTCAATTCTTGCGTGAGTTAAATTTTATAGGCTTTCAAACCCAAATCGACGAGTAAAATTTTCCTTGTGGTTGAGTAACACATGCCCAGTCGCTGAGAACGGCGACGAATTGATATTTCAGGATTGTCATTAACACTGGTCGCGACGGCTGCAATATTTTCTTCGGTACGCACTCTACGTACATACATTACATATACATATCTACATTAAAGAAAAAAAACATTCTTCGTCATAACCAAGTGCAGTCTTTGAGGAAATTCTCGCTTTGGCCGTTTTCTTTGACGCGAGATCTATCATTTAGAAAGTCAAAAATGCTGATGTTTACCTATTTTGTAGTCAACTTAGGCAAGTGGTATCCAATTTTATGTTGTAATCAAGTACGGAAGTTATTAATTTGCACGTACAGCATTTATTTATTAAGCACTAGCTGACCCGGCGAACGTTGTTTTGCCTTCAAAATGTCTTGTTAATGTGGTAAAAAAAATTAATTGCAAAAATTTCATCTCCAACGCCATCTATCACTTCAAATAAACCCTTTTAAACCTTCCGGAATACTCTACCAATAATTTAAGACCAAAATGAGCCAAATCGGTCCAACCGTTCTCGAGCTTTAGCGAGACTAACGCACAGCAATTGATTTTTATATATATAGATTAACTAAATAAACACTGTAAAAGTATAAACAAATTCAATCAGAACCTCATGCCAAAAACCTCATATGGCATGGCTTGGAAAGTCTGTAGCTTAACTATAAATGGGTACAGCAACAAATTCAAGTAACATATAGTGTATCGATTTATCACTGTAGTGTTTATCAGGCCGAAATTTTGTCCATTAAGAAAGTGGCAGAATGACTGATGTATAGCATCCTCACCACGGTGGGGATTAACATATTCTCTGACAGTCAAGCTGCCATTAAATCTCTGGATTTTGTCTTCCTGAACTTACCTGCGGCCCTGAAATGCCGCAGATCTCTTAAGGAGACGGCTCAGCATTTCAGCATCCACCTTATGTGGATGCCAGGCCACAGCGGCATACCAGGGAACTGCAGAGCAGACGAACTGGCAATACTGGAGACAACCTTACAGATTCCAGCCGAGTTGGAGTCCGCGGGCATGCCTCTAGCCACTTGCAAGCTCCTATTGCGAGATAGAGCATATTTAGCAGCAAATGGTAGGCGAGCGTCTGTCCGGGGCTGTAATCAATCGAGACAGATGTGGCCTCGTCTAGATCTGAAGTGTTCACACAAACTACTGTCGCTATCAAGACCCGATGTCTCATTAGTTGTATCCATCATAGCGCAGCACTGTCTGATTGGAAGACATGCAGTGAGACTGAAGGTTGCAACTAGTGACTTCTGCAGGAGGCGTAGGGATGAAGAGGAGGAAGAGGAGGAGTCTATAGAACACCTTCTCTGCAATTGCTCCGTCCTGCCGAACAGGCGGGGATCAACACTGGGCTCTTATTTTTTTAGGGCCCTGGGAGATCTGACGATAGATATTGTCCGACTTAAGAGCTTAATGGGAAGCTCAGGATGGCCCAACGTTGGAAACTAGGGACAGCCCTATTTCTAGTTTCCGTGGCATCACAATGGACTGCGTAGTCTAAGTGAGTCTGTCTATTCAGACTGCCACACTGACCTAACCTAACATATCGATTTAGGAACAACCTAAAGAATTCATCCACGTTTTCGCTATTAGAGAGTGATGAATTTGGTTAGCTTTAAATAAATAAAATACATTTCAATATATTCACCCTTATTCACCTCTCAGGAAAATCTTAACACTCTTTGCGTTACTCCCTTTATGTGTGTTGTTATGTTTTGTATTCCTTTCCAGTTTTGTCTGTGTGTATTTGAGTTTAACTCATTCTGTCACAAGTAAATAACTGTCATTTAAACAAGCCCACATTGTATATTTTAACGTTAGCATAAATATGGGCTACATACGTGTATGTTTGTGTAAATATGTGCGTACGCGTGTGTAAATGAGTATTTATATCACAATACAAATACATTTAAAGCTCTCTGATGTACAATTGCAAAGATACTCGTACAACTGCCACTGCCACGTTTTGGGTGGTATTCCTCCGAAGGAGTTAAATTGCTTTTATTGCTCTTTTGACACATTTGTAAGTAAATGTTCTGTTAAATGTTTTATTTAACTGTTTTTTTGTTGTGGTTTCCATAAGTAATGCCAGATACGACATGTTCTGCCTACTTTTCCTTATCATCAGCCACAGAAGTGTTGGGTAACGAATGTTGAGGGAGCACCAATATAAGCATAACTGGCAGCTGAAAATGTGGAGAAAGCTAAAAGTTTCGCGTTACGGCATATGAAGGAATAAAAGACGCAAAATGTCTCTCGAGATTTTTTAATTAAAAGAATTTGTCATGTTTATCTTTTCATTTTGAAAAAGTATGGGATTTAAAGATGCACGTTTGCTAGAGATTCCCTAGTTAATATGATGAAAACGATTATCTGATTTCATGTATAAATATATACTGTCTTAATAGAGGAGATTAAGATTATGAGTGCTCAATTACATTATTCAGCTTGCGATAAAGGAAAAGGTTCCTTCGAGAAGTTGTCAAGGATGTATTTTATAACCTAAGTTTTAATCATTATTCAGGCACTGACTACACCTGAAAAGTAACATATGTTCCCCTTCCTGTATTTCCAATGACAATTGCTGCTTTATATAGGCGATAAAACCACGCTTGATATATTCCTTTGGGTTTCGAGTGCACCAAAATATATAGTGAACAAAGTTAGCTCTTGGCTCAATTTAAACGTATTGTGTAGTTCGGAATGTTCGTTCGTTTAATTCGTTAATTCACCATACGGCACTTCTTATTACGTAGAGTTCCTTCAAACACTATCATAACTTCCTCCCACCCTTCTCTAGGCAGTTTACTATTGTTTACTTGTGTTCTCAGTCTAGTCATGAGTAGAGAAAAAGTTTTAAAAAGTGGAAAAAATTGAGCAAAAGAAAGCATTTTAGAAAAAGGAAAAACGGCTGCTGAAGCCAGCCGGAAAGTAAAGTCTGTTTATGAAGTAAATGGGCCAAATGAAAGAACTTTCCTGAAATGGTTTAAAAGATTTTCTACGGACAACTTCTCCGTAATGGACGCTCCCAGAGCAGGACGACCAGAAGAAGTTGTTTCCAAGGAGGTGAGAGCTTTAATTATATTAATGCTCGTGCTACAGTTAGGGAATTAGCTTAAATAATCAAAAAATCAGTTTCAAGGGCCATAAAAGAGCTCGGATTTGTGAGCAACCTCGATGTATGGGTACCTCACTCTGCTTCAACGAGGCCTCACACTGCCTTACGGACCCTTCCGAAACTGTTGGACCTTGGAGGAGAAGTTTTAATTCACCCATCGTATTCCCCAGACCTCGCCCCGTCCGACTATCACCTATTTCACAGTATGAGCAACAACTTGAAGGATTTGAATTTCCATAACGACGAGGAAGTAAAAAATCGAATTGATCGCTTTTTACAGAAGAATCACGCGAGTTTTATGAGAGAGGAATTAAAAAGCTTCCAGAGAGGTGGGAAGAAGTTATTAACGAAGGGGAGATTATATAATAGATTCAAATAATTGCTTTCTTGTGCATAAATTTGTTAATAAATTTCTTTTAAAAATCGAACGAACTTTCCGAAACACCCGATATATACAAAATTATATTGTAATCGGTTGATAATTGCGATATGTATTTTAAACAAAATTATGATTATGAAAACATACGGGAGGAGGACGGGCAAACGAATATATCACAAAATCGGCTGTCAAACTGTTTTATATCGGTACGTATTTTATGAAGCTCAAACCTCATATTTTAGCACGCTGTGGTGTAAGATATTTTTAACACCGAATTGTTTCATAAAACAGACACTATGGAACAACACCAGTTTCTGTAGCAGATTTGAAATTGGTATTTGATTAAGTAAAGTATTGGGATTCTCAAACAGGAAAAGTTTTCTTAGTTTTTTTTCTAATTTCCCAAAATTTGTAGATAATTTCGGAGGCAATTTCTGTTAGTAATATTTTCGGACGCTTTGACTGGTACCGGGTTATCCATTTTTCGGTTTCAAAATTAAAGTTAAGTAAAACACACACAAAGTTGTGATTTCGGTGAAACTTTTATTTCATTATAAAGCCTGGACTTTGCCACTATGTATGAAGTGCAATGTTATTTAAGTGGCCGCCTCTGGATTGGTTGCAGCAGTGGATCCTTTTGAGGTCGTTTTCGACCACTTTTCCCCACATTTCGGGCGGTATCTCGGCGATAACTTGAAAAATATTGGTTTTCAAGTGCTCCAACGTTTGAAGATTATCCGCATAAACATGATCTTTGAGGCAGCCTCACAAAAAATGTCTAACGGCGTCAAATCGCATGATTTTGGTGGCCAAAATGTGAAATTACGCTTTCAAAAAATTCTCATGCAAAAAAGCCAAAATCAGTCATATTGTGTGCCTCTGGATTGGTTGCAGTGGTGGATCCTTTTGAGGTAGTTACGACGACTTTGTCGGAAATTTTGGGCGGTATCTCGCCGATAACTTGACGAATATTGGTTTTAAAATGCTCCAGCGTTTGAGGATTATCCACGTAAACACGATGTTTGACATAATCATACAAAAAGAGCCTAATGGCATCAAATCGTATGATTTTGGTGGCCAAATTATGAAATTACGCTCTCTAAAAACTTCTCATGCAAAAAAGCCAATATCGGTCGTATTGTGTGGCTTGTGGGACCGTCTTGTTGAAACAACATATCATCCAGTTCATAATCTTCAATTGCGGGCCAAAAAAATGTCAATTATCATACGTCCATTGCGTTCTGAATTGACAATTACTGGTCCTTCAGCAAAAAAAAAAAATATATGTCTAGAGACACCTCTAGACCATAATGCTGCAATTTACGGTAATCTTAAAAGACCGTAATTATATTGGGCATTGGTATATCTACCCATCTGGTTATTCACTTTCAGTTTATCCCTATTTTGCATCAGCTTTAGTTAAATTAAACCTCATCCCTATAGTTGCGAGTATAATTCAAGTTCATGTAAATCACCGCAAAACCTAAATGATTTCAAATTTTATTTATTTTCCCAATGGAATAAAGGCTTTACCAACTATTCTGTCTAACCACATAAAACCTCATAATGCTGTTAATAAATCATGAGAGCGAAAAGTTATGTTTAATTGTCATAAAATTAAGCAAAGCATAAATGTGCTAAGACGTTGAAGATACTTGGGATTATTTGAATGAACTTCTTTCTGTATATGTGCGGATGGGTATTGAAATATTAACATATGAACGCCTGCGAATGACGAAAACTTACTTCGCTTTGAAGTTTTACTGCAAACATTCATATGTAATTTACGTGAGCATATTCTTGATTTAATCTTACAAAACATGTTGTTGAAAATGGAAGGCGTGTGTTGTTTTCAAGCGGGTGTTTTTGACATAAACCGAAGGCAATAAATTATTTATAAAAACAGCAACTGTCACACGGTCTCAGATGATTGCCTGTGCAGGGTGGAAATGTTTGTAATTTATGTTTTTTCCTCGCTACGTTTCTAATAAATAAAAGTTTGTGTATGTTTATTTATTTCCTTTGCCTCCGCTCAGATGGCGATAAATTTGGCGACGAATAACAATTTATTAATGACACAAAAGCAGTGGGACCAACGGGGGCCCATTCCTAAATAAGTTATTCAAATATATAGCCAGTAATTGTGAAATGTATTTTCTTTTCATTTCTTTTCATCCGCGGTATCCGATCAGGATATGAGTGTGCCTATTTCTATAAAAAGTTCCATTATTCTTATCGTTGAGCACAATGTCGACATACACATACGCAGATATACGAGTATGTGAGGGAAGCCTAAAGCCCTTATCCACGCCTTTTCTGCGATGAGTAATGATTTATGGCCCGTTTCTCCTTTTGTGTAAGACCCAAAAACCAATACTAATAACAAAAGAATTTGGGATACCGTTCGGGGTATTTGAAATGAAACATTACAAATTCTTAGAATACTTTAAGTTGCCAAGTGAGGCCGATATGTGTGAGTTTTGGCAATCAAGCAAATGTATTTTGTACACTATGGCGTATACAAGATGTGGTGGGCTGAATTCGCATAACTCATACGCAGTAGATGGTTTTAATTACAAATGCATTTGATTACAGTGAATAGTCTTTGAGAACGACCAAGGATTTTGGTTAAGCTAGATATTTCGGTTAATTGTTTTAGTCAATTTTCCCAAAACTATATAGAAACCCATTTGAAAAGCCGTGGCGTAATATTTTCGAAAGTTTTTTATATGGCTTCGTACTCGTTTATCCAACAACATAAAAGTTGTTCTTTGTGTGTGATGTAGGGTCCTTTTAATTTGGTCTTGCTGAATATTTTTCACCTGAGGGTAAGCAAAAATAAGTCCGTTGCAGAATTCTCCAATGATCTCACTACTTTCGACATTACGCTAAGTATTCCCTGTTAATGACACACGGATGACAGTTGGAAAACAAAGGCGGTGACGAAGAATAACTATTTTACAAGAGCCGCGAAGAAATGTGCGACCGCTGCTCTGATACGATGTGAAATTTTTTCTGAAAGATATTTCCTAATAGTTTAACAGAAAAAAACGACTCCGATAATGGATTCGACAAAAAAGAATTCACTTACATTCCAGAAACGAAATATCGAAGAGTCTCTAACATTCAGTGAGCTTACCCACTTTCCATTTTCAGCTTGAGAAGCTTTTACTAGTGGCATGTATTAACCCTCGCGCTACGATCGTTCGCCAAGAATTGATTCAGACTGTATTAATTTCGACGCCTTGAAGAACTTGGCGATTGTTCAAGAGAAGTGAAACCAACTTTGTCACGTCGTAATAGGTAAATCACATGAGATCTATGGCGTTAATATTGGCATTGGATAGAGCTAAAATATAAGTTACTGCGCACATAAAGTCTAGATATCAAAAAGCTTTACACCGTGCCTGTAGCAACAGCTCTTTTCAATAAATCCTTTCAGCTACTGTGATATTAAGACCCCCCAATCCTAACGTAGAGACACACACATTGCCAGCATGTTCTGTATTCGATGGCAGCTGTCATGGATATCTACTTGGTCTGAAAGTCCAAACTCAGACGAGCTCTAGCACTATAAAAAATGTTAGATTGCATCAATGAAAGTAATGTTTTTTGTATAAGAAATGCTACCACAAATTATAATGCGTGCTAAAATTCATCGCTCCGAAAAGAAAAAGGGGGACAGAATGTCTTTTTGAACGGAGGAATCAGTAGTAGAAATATTAGGGTAGGCATATAGAATGGTACAGAGATAAAGATGAAGCCCGAAAATTAAAGCAAAA
>JAHXMU010000658.1:2973352-2997642 GCA_019455685.1 Philornis downsi
TCATTTCATTTCATTTCATTTCATTTCATTTCATTTCATTTCTTTTCTTTTCTTTTCTTTTCTTTTCTTTTCTTTTCGTTTCTTTTCTTTTCTTTTCTTTTCTTTTCTTTTCTTTTCTTTTCTTTTCTTTTCTTTTCATTTCATTTCATTTCATTTCATTTTTTATTTTTCTTCAGTTCATTGCTTTTACTTTCATCTCATTTCATTTTTAAAAGTCTTTAAAAACTATTCAAAACTAATTAATTATCAAAAGAAAATGTAATTATAATTATTAAATTATATTAGAATTTATATGCTTTTTAAAAAATTCTATTTTAATTTATTAATGTAGTCATATTTATAAGCCACCATGTAGATTTTGCTCATATTTCAGCAGAAGCAATGTTCTAAACTAGCATTTATGTCCTAAGATGGCCTGGCCGCCTGAACGGATTAATTCATGTTTGTCAAATACAGGGTGGCGCACCAATTGCACTATAATAGAAAATTGAAATAACTTTTTTTTTATCTATTTATTTCATTTGTTTTCTCTATACTACAGAAAATTCAATTTTATTTTATATAACTAATTGGTTTTGGAGATGATAGAGCGTAAATGGCCTCCATACGACACCTGATCAGAAAATTATTCATTGCGTTCTGAATGATTGAAGTCGGGTTCGCTTCAGCTATTGTTTTAATTGGATCCTTCGATTCAGTTAAATGTCTTGTCTATCAAAATCCACAGTATGTAATAGGTGTGCCTTTTACACGTTCTGCCTCCTAAAAATGCAAATTCTCAAAAAGCCTTCCTCAGAACGTCTCCAAGTCTTGTTTGGAAACCACTATCCAAATTTTAAAATGATAGGTTTTTTTTGTGGGGTTATGTCAAGCAAAAGGCGTACAAAATAGAACCAAGAAATTCGACTGATTTCAAGCAATCCACTAAAACAATAAATCAGGCGATTCTGTTTTCTGATCAGTTGTCGCATTTGCTGGAACGCCCATAGATGTTATTTACGGTCTATCATCTTCAAAACCAATTATTTACTTAAAATAAAATTGAATTTTCCATACAATAAAATAAATAAATAAATAAATGAAATACGTTGATTAAACAAAAAACAAACGTTATTGGAATTTCTTATTGTACTGCAGCTTGTGTCCCACCCTGTGTAATGAACTTATCCCTTAACGAAGTATCATATCCCGTTTTCTAGCAGTTCGTTATATTCGAACACCACTGCAAATTACCGTAGAAGGAGTGTGGCGATGATATCTCTTCGTTGTTGTTGGCATGCAAAGCAAAAATGAAAGAGGGGGTTTGGAAGAAAAATATCAAATCTTATATTGAATGTGTAAATACTTACATATTTTTCTGTGGTTGTAAATGTTTATGTCCTTGGTGATAAATATTTATTTGTTATTCAGTTGAAATTGTTATTGTTATGTAACTGTGGTTACTGATAAAATTATTTTGTCGTTCTTCTGACAGTTTTCACACAAATATATAGGATTGAGTTAAGTTATGTGGTTGAATTTTTGCTTGAGAATGGAATCTATTTCAAGTGACTGTGTAACTTTTGTGACATAATATTTTAAAACCAGAAATATGTGAGAATTGTGTGATAACAAACTGGTCACAAATAGAAGCGATATGATTTTGTGTTTATGTAAGCACTGACATATATGTAGGGTTTCCAGGTTTTCACATAAAATAGTATCGGGTACTTTTGTGTTTTGAACGAAAGCTCTTAAAATAAAAATGTAAAGGTTTACCTTATCCTACGGCAACAACTCAGGTGGTTTTCTTTGGGACTTTAATTTGACAATCAATTAAATTTTTTATAGGAAACTAACATTGACAGTCAAGTAGTTGAATTTGTTCAACCGCTCTTGCGGGTTTGAACCCGCTCTAGCAATAGCGATTAACATTGGCATTGAAATGCCTCTACTGGGAAGAATTGAAATATATCATTCTGATGGGGAGAATAGATAGAAATAATTCTATTGACGAAATTATTAACAACAGTCCAATAGATCATTGCCATTGATCATTGTTAAAAGAGCATTGAATGCTGTAAAACAGCTGATCCCTCACAGTAATCAAACCTCAACATTTAACGAGGTTGAACACATGACTTTAGTCATAGACAGATTAAGTACGAAATAGATAAATGGATAACCCTTTGTTATCATTTTTTTCTTTAGACTGTAGATTTTGGACTTGTGGCAATATGTAGAAAACTACGCCACATTTTGAAATCAATTGAATGCGAATTTGGCAAGCTTTTTTATACACCACGTGGCTGTCAGCTTGCATGGCTTTAAAATGGTGTTAACTGAAACAATTTTTATTTTCTCTGGCAAAAAATAAAATACGAAAAAATAAAATAAATAAAATATGACGAAAATTCAGATGGCGTTCAATAGAGTTTTGAGATATTTGTATTCTCTGAGGCGTCGTGTTCATATAACACCGTATATTAAGCGTTTCTTGGGCTGTCGTTTTAAAAATTATATCGATTTGATGTCTTTGTTGTTATTTTATAAAGTTGTTCGACTGTGTAGTCTCCAATTTCTTTTTAATTCGTTTCATTTTTCACATGCCACCCGTAATAATCAGTTTCTTAATCCTAAAATAACAGCACTCATGGATCGTACTTTTGTAATAAGATTAGCACGAGTTTACAATTTATTACCAAGCCATTTATAATGTTTTAAATTATGTCCTGATTCTTACAAAAGGTGCATTCTGCAACACTTTCAGACTTTCCTGAACAATTTTGTTTTCAATTAGATTGTGAGCAGCCTTTGTTACATACCGATTATCTTATACATATTTCCACATTATATACCGATTAACTTCTAAATTAGTCTTTTTTCATATTTTATGTCCTTATTTTTTGTTTTTAATAATCATATCTTCTTAAAATTCATATCATATTTTTATGAATTTTATATTTAATTTTTATTACGTATTTTTTTAAATTTATATTGTTGAGCAGATTGAATATAATAGATGAATTGTTGCATATTGAAATTTACTTATAATTGGCCGGTAGGCTTTAAATTACAAACCAATAAATAAATAAATAAATAAATAAATAAATGAATGGATACATTAAAATCCACAAAAAAAAATCGTAACAATTTCGTTGCAATTTCTTTCGTTTCATTGCCATTTCAGTGCAATAGAACTTGCAAATATTAAAAATATTTATAAATTCTGTAAAAAGTACAAATCCGTCAGTTGACCAGGTACTTTGGCTTAAATTATGCATTTTCTCCAAAGCAGAGAATTCCAAACTTTTTTCAGTTTTACCCAATATTTCCTTTTAGAGGACATTATGGAAACTGTCATGGGATGCTTTGAAACGCATAAAATATTCAGCAAACAGATATGTCAATTGCTTTCGTTGGACAAACAATAAAACCTCGAAGTAAACAGGAAAAAAAATGTTAAAACTTTTCACTAAATGCACTTCCGACAAAAATAGAAAAGAAAACAAACTGCAACTAATACAAAACAAACGAAACTAAACTGATGATGTGGATGTTGTCAGCACATGTACACACAAACACAATTACAACTTTACACTCACATATATGTACTCATATATATATGTATGAGTAGGTAGTATATAATATATATGTATTTACGATACAAGTAAACTGTCAACATCATCACTTTGACTCTGTATTCGTTAGCATCAGCGAATACAAGTTGTAGTAGAAAACTCTGCTCCACCATCCACAAATTGCTACCATTCTGGCACGGGAGACTACCATGGATGGCATCATGTGCGGCTACTTTTACAATAAACTTTTATTTATTTATTTCGGTTTTTCGTTTTTTCGTTTTTCGGAGCCTTTAAAAATACACAAGTGGGACTTTCGTCCAAAATTGGTTACTCGACAAGTATTTGCACAAGGTATGCGAAGTAGTATCGCATTGATATCTAGTGATGGTTAATGAAGCAGATACTCCTGTCATTGATATATTGTCGAGGGCTGGTCATGTTCAGGTATTTGTCCTGGGAGTGTATCCTGTATGGATATATGTATGTATATGTTCCGCACATAGTACGAGTATGAATGTATAGTTATAGGTATGAGCGTTTGTAAATATTTTTACGGCATAGACTTCTATTCACATATCAATATTGGCAAATAAATTCTGGATTTTTGAAAGTGAACTACAGCTCAAGGGAAGTATAGTAAGTTGATCTTACAAAATGGAGCAGGTTATAATAAGATGATAATGAGGCATTACATATGAACAAATTTAAATTTCAGCTTGGTAAAGAATTTTGATTCGCTAAATAAGAATTGGTAGAAGCTAGGATTGAATAAAAGAAGTTGTGTATGAGACATCTACCTATATATATAATATTTTATTTGAAATATTGCTCAAACGGCCGCCGTTGTGTAGCACGCATCTTATGCATCTAACTTTCGACAACTCTTTCGATAGATCAGGCAGCATTTAAAAGATTTATACAGCTATCGCGATTAAGATTATTGGTTTTAAGTTATGGTCACCATTAAGAGCGGAAGTATCTCCAAACTTCATGTACTATCATGGCCTTTGTGATAAGTATTTATTTTGCAGCAAAGTTGGATGTTAAATTCAGGTTATGTTGCATTTTGGAAGATTTCAACCCTGAACGCAATTTAAAATCCATACATTATCTAAACCTATAAAAAAGATTTGATGAACTATGTTTATCTGGAAAAATACACATTTCTTACTTGAAGCTTTCCAACCGCTGTGCTAAATAAAACATCCTTTTTCACAGTTTTTTTTACTAGTTTTAATATTATTTATCTTTATTCCCATGCGTACAACTACTTACAGACCGTGTTTATAAAGGGTGTCCAAACAAGAACGCAAGATTTAAATTTTGCTCCATTCGAAGTGTCACTGTTTGACATTTGAACAATTGTTATTGTCTGTTAGTAGAAGGTGCGAGGTTAGTAAAAATAGAGCTCTACACAAATGAACAACGCATTCTCATTGTGAAATTGTTTTACCAAAATGGTGAAAGTTTTGCGGCTACAGTTCGTAAATTGCGATCAATTTGGGGTCACAATAATGCTCCAAAAGAGTCAACCGTAAAGAGATTAATGGATAAATTTGCCAAAACTGGGTCTGTTAGTGATGTAAAGACAACAACGCGCCTTCGACCAGGTCGATTGACCGAAAATGTCGCAGCTGTACGTGATGATGTCGCTCAAACTCCATCCACCTCAATTCGACACTAAGCTCAGCAAATTGGTGTCTCCAAATCCACTATGCAGCGAATTTTGACAAAAGATTTCCATCTTCATGCATACAAAGTTCAATTGACTGATGAACTGAAGCCATCTGACCATGGACAGCGAAGGGAGTTCGTTAATTGGATATTGGAGAGTCAACATGAAAATGCTGATTTTGCCGATAAAATCATCTTGAGTGATGAGGCCCATTTCCATCTTGATGGCTTCGTCAATAGGCAGAATTGTCGCATTTGGGGTTAAGAAAATCCTCGAGTGATTCACGGGAAGCAAAGGCATCCTCAACGTGTCACTGTGTGGTGTGGATTTTGGGCTGGAGGATCCATTGGACCTTTTTTTATGAAAATGAGGCATGTTAATCGCGAACAGTCGATGGTGTTCGGTATCGTGAAATGATAACCAGTTTTTTCGTGCCTAGAATCGAAGAAATGGATGTGGAGGGTATGTGGTTTCAACAAGACGGCGCCACATGTCATACAGCCAAACAAATATGAGAAACAATTCAATTCAATTTAAATCTTGCGTTATATAAAAATCACTGCCAGAACTCTGATTTAGTGATTGATAGAAAATATGCGATCTGAAGTGAATCAAAGTAATATTCTTGATACTTTTATGACTTGAGAAATAAAATTGTTTCACAAATTTTGAAAAATATTTTTCGAATTTTTTAAAATATTAAGCGAAATAAATAACCCGCTAGTCCAAAGTTGAGCATAGAAAATTGTTCATACTATCTCCAGCCATAAAAACTGTTTTATCGTTTTGGATGCGCTAATAATAATAAGTTTTAAAATTAGTATTCTTAAGAAATTGCACGCATATGTAAGAGCAAAAAATTAAATAAATGGTTTTGATTAAATAAAGATTACACTTTTTATAATTCTTATGGATTCTTGAATTATAGCGGTGATCTTTAGGAGGACCAATTTTACAGTTGGTTTCTACCATAGAACTGAAAATTGGAACTTGTAATTTGGATCATATAATTCCACAGTCATGTGAAATTATATGTAATCTAATTGATCGTGCAGAAATTACAAGTGGCGATCAATAAAGGATGAGAATTAGAATTAGTGCCAATTCAAAGGAGATTTATTGAGGCAACGAGTTGTGCTTACCAGTTGAGATCTGATTTGTAAGTGATTTTTTTTTTTTATTACAAAACTTTCGACAACAATGAATTACAAATGTTACAATGCAGAATTTAGTTACATTTAGTAGATATATTTTCACTCAGTGGAGTTATGTAACACTTCAGGGACAAAAATTTGAGTTCATTCACAATAATATTCTTACAAAAGTACATTTTAATGTACAAAAGAAAGGTTAATTTTAATATAAATTCAATGGTAAATTCAAATACGTATGCAATCTTAAAATTATGGCTAAAATATTGAAGTTTAGACAATGAGTATAATTAGTTGATGCCGGAAAAAGGTGTTTCAGCTCATCCACGATATTTCATAGACAAAGGAAAACAAACCAGTCCGTTTTTCGGTGATCTCTTCAAAAACTGGTAAAATGGGCCAAGTCGATATAAAATGTACGGATATAGAATGTTTCTGACATGCCCATTATCTGGCGACAGATCTGTCCTCTATATTATGTACTGGAAAAAAAAATTACTTACTGCATTGAATTCAGTTTTGTAATACTGGAGATTTCAATCGCTTTCCAACAATCGCGTCAATTGTTCAGCAATTGATAGCCATATATGAGTGTAATGAGTTGATGCCGGAAAAAGCTGTTGCATCTCATCCATGATAATGCTTAGACAGGGGAAAAACCCAGTCCAAATTATGTACGTTTTTCGGTGATCTTTCCAAAAAATGGTAAATGGGCTAAATCGATATAAAATATATGGATATAGAGTGATTCTGACATGCCCATTATCTGGCGATAGATCTAACTAAATCTAACTTTTGAAAAATTAAAATTTTTTCGTATTTTTGTACTATTTTTACCATTTTTGATTTAAGTAAGATGAGGTGGTGTTGAACATATACCAAAAAGACCCAAAAGCTTTTTAAGAGGCCAACCTAACTCTCGTCGTGGCTATTGAAAAATACTGAGAAAATACAAATTTACAAAATACAAAACCGCCAAATATCTGTATTTTATGTGTGAGATAAATCCTTCGTAAACTCACTCACTTACCTGGCAATGTGAACTGCAATCTACGATTGTGGTTGTATAAGTTTTGTCGCGGCCGGACTTATAATGGCTGCCCTATTTTGCAACCATTCACTTCTTTGTGAGCGTACCGAATGTTTGGAATTGTGTTGCTTGTTTTGCGCTACCGCCTCTACAAGCATTCCTCACAGGCGAAGGCCAATTTGTAACTACTCTCATTATGATCCGCTTCCCTGCCAAGATGTTTAAAATCCTCCTTTTATTAAAACAAATTTAATTAAATGTAAATTTGCCAGAACACCTCCCTCCATCCTTGTTTTTTACGTTTATGACGTTATGCGTCGCAGGTGTCACAAATGGGACAAATTGGTCCAGTAGGAAAAAATTTGCTCATATAACGACTAAGTATGACTTCTGAAAAATTACAACTTTTTAGTATTTTTTACCATTTTTGATTTAATTAAGATGAGGTGGTAACAGATACCAAGAAGACCCAAAATCTTTTTAAGAGACCAACCTAACTGTGGTCGTGGCTATTGAAGAATACTGAAAAAATACAAATTTTCACTGGAAAAACCGCGAAAAATCTATATTTTATGTGTGAGATAAAAGTCTTCTTAAACTCATCCATTTATCTACCAATGATGATGGTTGTATAAGTTGTTGTCGAGGCCAGGCTTATGATGGCTGCCCTATTTTGCAACCATCCACTTCTTTGTGAGCGTACCGAATGTTTGGAATTGCCTTGCTTGTTACCGCCTCTACAAGCAGTCCCCACAGGAGAAGGCCAATTTGTAACAGCTCTAATTATGATCCGCTTCCTTGCTAAGATACTTAAAATCCTCCTTTTATTAGAACGAGTTTAATTAACTGTAAATTTGCCAGAACCCCCACATATCCCTCCACCAACCGACTTACGAAAAAGAAAAATATCTCTGAAAATACTTTGTGAAACTTTTGATGTAATAGTTTACGGTAATAAAAATTCAAAGGTAACCATAATGTATCGCAAATCCCAACGGAAATACTATTACTGTCCATTAGCTTTTTGTCCATATGTTTTATTGTTCATCCAAAATTACCAATTCGATTTCAATACAATGACTTCTTACAGCATATCAAAGTCGATTCCGTTGGACTTTTGTGTGCCTTCAAAGAAAAATGAAATTTGTTTAGTGCTACAGAAAGTTAACCTTAATTGAAATTTGCTGTTATAGCAGCATTTATTGACAATCGAAATAGTAAACGAGAAAAAAACAACGATTTACTTTTTTCGTTTAACCCCCCAAAATATTCACGTATTTGCTATGTTTTTCGATGCTATTTGAGAACTTTTGCCCCAACTATTATATGTACATGTGTGTATGTATTGGTGTATTTGTAAATGTGTTTGCGTGTGTACACAAGTATTTGGTTTTCTTTGGCTTTTAACATTCCTGTTGTCGTCTAAGCGTCCTTGTTGTTGTTGCGACAAAGCCACAGTGCGCAATTTTTGATAGAAACGAAATGAAAACTGTGGACATAAAATTACACGAGATATCTCATGAGTGAGATATGGGAGAGCTTCTAACATTCAGTGAGTTTTTACATCATTCTATTTTTGGGGTCACCTACTCAACAGTACCTGAAGTTTAACGACTATTCCAAACGTCACAGTTTGAAAAGCATTATATGATCAATGATAGACGACTGTGTGTGGAGTTGAAGCCGGGATCCCGGTATGGTGAAGAAATTTTGGTTTGCTCTTATATCTATACAGGCGGTCGTCACTTAGTTTCACGGCAAGTCTAATAAAATCCTTCTAAAGAGACTAAAAATAAAGAAGCGTATGAGCTGTAGAGTATTTAAGCTGCAAAATCTTTTAAAAGTGTGCTGTGTTTGTGTTAGACATATGATACAGGAATCGTATGTAAGAAACTTGATTGCCATCGGAATAATATTTCTTTCTTAATTAATATTTTTAAATTAAGTTTTTGTTTTTTTGTTTCTGAGGCAGAAGATTTAAATTCAATTTAGGAGGGATACACAAATATTCGCAATGGTCTTCAAAATCATCAACAGGCTCCTCTAAACCAGTCGAGTTTGCCCTTTCATTATAAACTCTGTCTTTCTCACTAACTCTGTTTTTGTATAAACTTGCTTATTTTTTCATAAGTCTCTTGTAATGTCTTTTGCTTATGTTATATACTTTCAAAAGTACCCGCTAAATTTCTATTTGTATATATTTTTATTTATTTATTTTTTTTTTATAGAACACTTTTATTTTGTGTACGGCCACGTTTGATGTCAACTAAATAAAATGAACGACACAAAATAAGAAGAGGCACAATATTGCAGCTGTAGAAAATTTATTTATTCATCAAAGTACGAACTGTAGACATTGCTTGGACAATGTAACCAAAATTGTCGACAAAAGTGGTGACTTCGAGACACTTGACCCCAACCTTCCTACAGAGCCAAATGCGGTCTTTTTTCAATAGTTTCATTACATAAATGATGCAATAAATTAGCATAATATTTGCCATTGGTGGATTTCCCTTTCTGAAGATAATCAATATAAATAATCTAAAACGCATCCCAAAAAATAAACGTCATTACCTCGCCTGCAGATGTAACCGTCTTCGCCTTCTTTGAGCACGATTCTCTTATTCTAGTCCACCGTTTTGATTGTTCCTTTGTCTCAGGTGTGAAGTGGTGCGGTGAAACATTGCCAAACACTCTACTGAAACATCTTCACGACGCTGTTTTTGCGTCACTGAAAGCAAGCGCGGCACCCATTTTGCTAACAGCTTTCTCATTTTCAAAATTTCGGTCAATATACGATGCATAGCACTTTTTGAAATGGCTATCATTTTAGCTAGCTCACGTACCTTCATCCGACGATCATCCAATACCATTTTGGGGATTTTCTTAACTGCGTCTGGCGTGGACATCTTAATTGGTCAACTACTACGGTGTTCGTCTTGGCAGCTCGTACGGACTCATTTATACTCTGCCACCCAATATTTTACAGTCGTAAAAGAAGGAACAGACTCTCCCAGAGTAGAATCTAGTTCTACTTTATTATTAGTTGGACAGAGACCTTTTAAATGGAAATATTGAATTACATTGTGGCAGTCAATTTTTGCCATGTTTACAAATTCACGGAGATCGTTTATTTTTGATGGCTCAATTAAATACTAAACAACGAGGCGTCTTGAAACGTAAAACATATGTTTTGTAATGTTGCCACTTTTCACCAAAATATTTTTTTTTTTTTTTGAAACTACTGTCTCCATCTATACGTCGGTTGGACTAGTTTTGGGACTGTCTTCATATTTTGTTCAAATAAACCTCTCTCTAGTCTATGTATTAAGTAATTTAAATGAAATCTATTCGAATAAATTCGAGTTTGAGCCTTCCAATATCCGTTGCTACAAATAATTTTTTTTTACTTCAACAAAAAAACAAAAATCTCACACTGTGCACTGTCGCCCTTGCTCTGCCAGTTATTTGTAGTTCTTAGGGTGATATTATATGTTGCCATAAATTGTTATTGTTGTTGGTGATAAGTTGGTACTTGAGAACTTCCTGACCGCACTAGTTCTTTCCTCTCCTTTCGCCCCCTGAGTCATTGCTGAGGGAGAAAATACATATTTTCTATTAGTACTTCTGGTCTATTAAATTGATTCTTTAAAGTTTTGTTTATTTCACTTAAAAATACATAAAATTGAGACTTTATTGTTCGGCTGTGAAAAAGTTAAACATGAAGATAACTTTAAGGCAAGCAAGAACAAGTATTAGATATGATAAGGAAGCACGTTTGTTAAATGAAACGTGTCTTACATAAACAAACATATTCCTTTTCTCCCAAAGCATTTCGGTATAATAGATAAAAGAATAAGATAACGGGAATAGCATAAGATGCCAGTTGAAAGATATCCTTAAAATTCAATAATAATATATCGAATAATATGATTGTGTGAAGGGATGGAAATGGGTGAGAATGCTGCTAGATGGTAGTTTGTTGTTAAACAAATAGCTCTCATTTAATCCCCACCTGCCATTTCCTGGAACTCACTGCGCCTCTTGGCCCCCTTGCTTATATCCTGTAGCCCATGTTCAATTTAAGACAATTTAACGCATATTAACTGTTGTTTTCGAGCTACAAAATGTTAAGCAAACATGCAATAATGTAGTTATCAGCATTACCATTAGCAGTGTGGACGTTTCGTTGCTGAACTACATTTTATGCTTATTTTTTAATATTTTTTTTCTTTTTTTTATATTTTTTTTTTTTTTTTTTTTGTGTTTGTTTTGGCCGTAGACCACTTGAAGTGCAACATATGTTATCCGTATTTCAATATAACGCTGTGCGAATTAGAATTCCTAACATGTTGCGGAGCGGATATTTTGAAATTTTAATGAATTCGAGTAAACCATTTCAGAAATTTAAATGACCGCTATAAAATTAATGAAAATATTTAGAAAGTGTTGTTGAAGAAAACCCTGTAATGTTACTGAATCTATTTTTATAGTATTTTGAAGGCTGTTTTGGGGAATTTTAAACGGCTGGGATATAATAACTGTTGTAATAAAGAATTTCAAATATGTGAAAGCTACAACATAATAATATTAATAAGTTGTAATCCTTTTAATCGCTTTTTGACGTTATTCTCTTGAGAATAATCGGCAATGGGGTGTGTTTGTGGAATTTCCAAATCAGCTCACAACATTGAATTTTCGAACAGGTATACCCAGCTAAAGATATCGGATATCAGTCTAGCAACATCTACAAAGTGGAATAGTGTTAACCATCGCATTGGGAGATTATGTTGGTTTCGTGGATGACGTCATACATCGTGGTGACGTTAACAAGCCATAAAAGCAATCACATCTACATCTAGAACAACGACTTTATTTGTAAATGAAGAAGCCGATCCGCTAGATCGGAATGTGAATGACATTAAAGAAGTAGAATAATTTTCGAGGTATATCTAAGTTTGTATATTCTATGCTTTGAAAAAAGTCAATTCGCCAAATTGTTTTCATCTGCGTACATACTAAGACGATTTTAAAGTTATGCTTATGAAAGTAAAGATGTGAAGCTCAAATTTTTTATTAAGACTTATAACACAGGGTGGCGCAAGAATCATGCTACTGTCAGCTGTAAATGGTCATTGATATTTAAAGATGTTGAAGGAGTTATTTTTACCCAAAACTGCGGCGAAAAAGCATCCATTTCAACAACATTTGGTTCTAGCAGGATAGAGCAACTGCACCCACAGCCAGACCGGTTATGGCAGAGCTCCAACAAATATTCCCAAATAAATTAATATTCATATTCATTCATTCAATCATATTTATAATATTCAAATATGAGGTTATATCAAGCGAGGGGGTACAAAACAAAATCAAGGAATTTGACTTAACTGAAGCAGTTCTTTAAAACAACAATTGAGGCGATCCCGCAATGAATAATTTTTTGATCAGGTATTGCATATGCGAGAATGAGCGTGGAGGTCATTTACGGTCCATCATCTTCAAAACCAATTAGTTATTAGGTGTGCAACTAAGTTCTCGTCTTTTTTTTTAATAAAAATTCAACTTTATTATGAAAACATGTTTACAAATGAGTCATTGAAAGTATTGCCCATCGCTAGCTGCTACTTTTTCCCATCTTTCTGGCAAAGCTCGAATTCCGTCACGGTAAAATTGTTCATCTTTTGAGGCTATCCACAATTCTTGCCATTCCTTGATGACGTCATATGAGTGGGACTGCTGGTCAGCCAGACCGTGTGCCATCGAACGGAACAAGTAATAATCGGACGGCGCCATATCTGGACAATATGGCGAATGGAGTAAGACTACCCATTTCACCGTTTCCAGGTAGGCCAGGTGAGGCCGAGCGCTATCATGCTGAAGAATCACTTTTTCGTGTCTCTACGCGTGTTGTGGGCGTTTTTTGTGCAGAGCTCGGCTCAATCGCATTAATTGAATTCGATACCGATCCCCGGTGATGATTTCGCTTGATTTCAACAGCTCGTAATAAATAGCACCGACCTGGTCCCACCAAATACAGAGCATAACTTTCGCAACGTGAATATTTGGCCGAGGCGACAACGTAGAAGTATGACCGGACAGCCACCATGACGTTCTTTTTAATGAATCCATTTGTGATCACATGTTACAATACGATAAAGAAAATCCTTCCTTTTTGTCGCTGAGGCTTAACGCTTAACGTCCCTTGGCTTCAACTCATAAGGAACCAAATTTCCTTGCTTTTGAATCATTCCCAACGCTTGCAATCGCTTGGAAATGGCTTGGCAGGTAACTCCGAATACTAAATGCATTTGAAATGGATCCCCTTTAGGCAATGGCGTCAATTCAGTGTTCTCGAAGGTTTTTCGTCCTCCTTCACGCGAACGGTCGTCATTATCAAAATCACTGTCTTTAAAGCGACGGAACCAATCTCGACACGTTGTTTCATTTAAAGCAGCATCTCTGTAAACGTTTTGAAACTCTCGATAAGATTCAGCCGCCGTTTCCTTGGATTGAAAGAAGAAAATCAATACTTCCCACATATGACGATTATTTGGCACAAAATCATATGTATTCACACAGCCAAAAGAATGTATGTATGTATGTAAAGTATGTTTCTGATATGCCTTTAGGTTATAGCAGAATCGACTACAACTTACGGCTGGCGCCATCTATTGACAAACAGCGGGAACTTAGTTGCGCACCTAATGTAACATATAAAATAATATTGAATTTTGTATTAAACAAAAAAATAAAACAAATAAATAATAAATATATAAATATAAGCCAATAACAAATAAATTAATAAATAATTCAGTTGAATGAGTTACATTGATTAGAAAAAAAAAAGTGATTTCAATTTCTTAGTGTACTGCAATTAGTGCGTCACCTTACATTTATTTCATATTCGTCCAACGATTGTCGGTTATCACATTTTTATAATAGAGTTTTCTATACAAAAAAGAAAAAAGATAATAATGAAATGCACTGATTGAAAAAAAAAAGTTATTTCAATTTCTTATTGTATCACAATTGGTGCGTCACCCTATATTTAATATTCGTCCCAACGACTGTCGGTTATCACATTTTTATAATAGAGTTTTCTATACAAAAATGGAAAAAGATAATAATGAAATGCATTGATTGAAAAAAAAGTTATTTCAATTTCTTATTGTATTACAATTGGTGCGTCACCCTATATTTAATATTCGTCCCAACGACTGTCGGATACAACGATTTTGTAATTAAATTTTCTATAAAAAAATATATATATATATGAAATACCTTGATTAAAAGAAAGTCGTTTACATTTCTTATTGTATCGCCACCCTGTATTTAATATTCGTCCAACGACCCTTTTGCGTAATTAAAATAGCTGAGAACCGGAAAATATGCTCATATGGCATATGTAGATATACTACAATATTCTTTGAAAAGACTTCCTTTTTTTGTGTAGGGGAGTATGTTGCAAATTTATTGAAAATGAAAAACATTATTTAAAAGTTAATATTTGAAATTATTGAATATATTATTTTTTCTTCAAATTTTCATTTCGCCCTTGTAACAAGAATATACACAGTCTACTACTACTTTTAAAATCTTCCAAAACAGACAACTCTATTAGTATGGCCCCCACTAATGCATTATTTAACATAACCTATACGTACATGTAATGTTCATACAATCTCATACATATTTTGCATTGAATTGACTGTAAATTAAATGAAGCTCAAAGCTACAAATGTGTTCGAGAGTACACACAACATGAAATGTCAATACAAATCTCGTTAGATAACATAAAATCAATGTCGAAAGCATGAAATAATTGCCGAAAGTATAAACATAAATTAATAAATATAACAAAAGACAACAAAAATCAAATATTGATGCCAACACACCATTCTAATATTGGCCTAATAATCAACATTTACAAAATTTCAAATCTTAATCAGTATATGTACGAGTATGTATGTATGTAAACACACACATACATACGTAACACGCTGGCGGTAAAGTATTTAAAACATCTACGTATGTTGAAGTAAATAAATATAGAATATCCACAAATTACGTTCGACTTATTGAATACATTCAAGATATAATAATTAATATCATGTAATTCCCAATGCAATTAATGGTCCCTGATCTCTTACAAGAACTGCATTCAATGTGCATGCATATTTTATTTATAAACAGATATTCCATACTTTAGTTCAGGCCATTTGCTGACATGACATTTTGCTCGTCTTTAAAACTGACATGTTCGTAATCAAATCCAATCAAAAGCAAATTGCAAGTGTCGCTTGTTATAAGAACAAATTACCCTGAATATGAAAGACAAATAACAAGAAATTTGCATTGAAGGTATAAATTAAATTAATGTAATGAGAAGTAGGTTATGGATACATATATTATTCATATTCCCATTCCGGAGGCTTTCATTGAAAAGTTTTAAAAATTGAATTAACTATTTATAACAACAACATCCATTACAGTTAGTGAGTGTCAATAAATAATGGGAATGTTTGTAAGTTTCCGTTATAGATTTACCATGAAATGTCAATATAATATATCAGTTTTTGCTACGTCAAAAACTTAAAACCATTATGCAAACAATTTGTCGCAAACAAAAGAGAAAAAAAACATCATTATACCATTATTATACATCCTCGTAGTTATAACTTTCACTTATTTTTTTTTTTATGACTTGACGAGATGAATACAAATTTCATTCATATACTGTGACATGCAGGGTAATGGAAATAGAGTAAATTAAATGTTGTCAATAAATAAGAAATAAAACTAAGAGTTATCAGAGAAGAACAAAGTCCGTGAGGACTTTATGTGGATCCTGCCGTAAAGGCTTTACTTAAGATGTGCTAAATCACACTGCTCATAACAGCAGTTTATTCATTTTTCAGTTTCAAAAGTAAAGTTAAATAAAATACACATAAACCTATTAGGCGCGCAACAAAATTCCCGCTGTTTGGCAATAGATGGCGCCAGCTGTAAGTGCTAGTCGATTCTGCCGTAACCTAAACGTCATGAGCGTAGCTTAGGTATATGATAAACATACCGCTCGACACAATAATGACTTCCTTACAACATCATATCCTTTTGATTGTGTAAATATGCATGATTTTGTGTCAAATAATTGCCATATGCGGAAAGTATTGATTTTCGTCATTCAATCGAAGAAAACGGTTCATCAAGCTTCAAAACGTTTACGGAGTTTCTGCTTTAAGTGAAACAACGTGTCGATATTGGTTCCATCGCTTTAAAGACGGTGATTTTGATGTTGACGACTGTTCGAGTGAAGGAAGATGAAAAACCTTCGAAGACACTGAATTGATGGCATTGATTGATGGGGATCCGTGTCAAACGCAGCTAGAACTGGCTTACTCGCCAAGCCATTTCCAAGCGATTACATGCATTGGGAATGAATGATTTTGAAACAAAAAACTTGGGTTCCTTATAAATTGAAGCCAAGCGACGTTGAGCGTCGTTTTTCACCTGTGAATTACTGCTTCAGTGAAAAGAAAGGAAGGGGTTTCTTCATCGTGTTGTAACGGGTGATGAAACATGGATTCATTACAACAATCCAAAAAAATAAAGTTATAAGAACTGCTGAATATTCACGCTGAGAAGGTTATGCTGATTTCGACAAATTTTTCGCTTCATTATTATGCTTATAAAGGGTGTCCAAACAAGAATGCAAGATTTAAATGACTGATGCGGCAATTGAATTGTTTCTCTGGCTGTATGAAATGTGACGCCGTTTTGTTGAAACCACATGCCCTCCACATTCATTTCTTCAACTCTAGGCATGAAAAAAACTGGTTATCATTTCACGATACCAAACACCATTGACTGATTGCGATTGACATGCCTCATTTTCATAAAAAAAAGATCCAATGATTCCTCCAGTCCAAAATCCACACCACACAGTGACACGTTGAGGATGCATTTGCTTCTCTTGAATCACTCGAGGATTTTCCTCACTCCAAATGCGACAATTCAGCCTATTGACGAAGCCATCAAGATGGAAATGGGCCTTGTCACTGAAGATGATTTTATCGGCAAAATCAGCATTTTCATGTTGTCTCTCCAATACCCAATTAACGAACTCCCTTCGCTGTCCATGGTCAGCTGGCTTCAGTTCCTGAGTCAATTGAACTTCGTATGCATGAAGATGCAAATCTTTCGTCAAAATTCGCTTCATTGTGGATTTGGAGACACCAATTTGTTGAGCTCGGTGTCGAATTGAAGTGGATGAAGTTTGAGCGACATCATCACGTACAGCTGCGACATTTTCGGTCGATAGATCTGGTCGAAGGCGCGTTGTTGTCTTTACATCACTAACAGACCCAATTTTGGCAAATTTATCCATTAATTTCTTTACAGTTGACTCATTTGGAGCAATATTGTGACCCCAAATTGATCGCAATTTGCGAACTGTAGCCGCAAAACTTTCACCATTTTGGTAAAACAATTTCACAATGAGAATACGTTGCTCATTCGTGTAGCGCTCCATTTTTACTAACCCCGTACCTTCTACTAGCAAACAATAACAATTGTTCAAATGTCGAACAATGACATTTCGAATGGCGCCAAATTTAAATCTTGCGTTTTTGTTGGGACAGCCTTTACCTTGCTATTATGTATAAAGTACTATGCCATTTAAATGACTGCCTCTGGAATGATTGCAAAGTGGACCCTTTTTCGCACATTTCAAGCGGTATCTCGGCGATAACTTGATTTTAAAATGCTCCAACGTTTGGCGACTATCCGAGTAATCTCGGTCTTTGATGTAGCCTCTCGAAAAAATGTGTAACGACATCAAATCGCATGATCGCCATCATGTCGCCAAAACGTGAAATTAGGTTTCCTGGCAAAATTCCGAAAATTTTTTGCAGCATAGATATTTTTTTGACGCTGTTACTCTGCTTGCTGGCTTTAATTTAAAATAGCTTTTGCAATGAACTTTGATTGCAAAAATATTTTTCGTTGTAAATATCAGGAAAATTTATTTAAAATCAGGTTTGCGAGCATAAAAAGTCACCCACGATAAGAGGAAATAGTTGAGATACAGAACATTTTTTAGCACCATACTCGAGTCAGTAATAATTAAATAAAAATATTTTTTTTTTCTTGAGAAGAAAAGCATCCCGACAAGACCAATATATTTTGAGGGCAACACCATAGAAACTCAAAATGATGTCAAATATCTTGGGGTGATTTTAGATAAAAAATACTCTCCTTCCAGAAACATGTTCAATTATCTTGCGAGAAGGCACTGCGTTCAGTCAGGGCATTATGGCAATTTTTAAACAGACGATCAAGTTTAAGTCTTAAAAATAAAAATCTTATTTATAAGAATCATATTTACAAGTGTGTTGTGAGGCCTATAATGCCTTTCGCTTCACCTATATGACACAAGGCGGCAAGAGCCACCTGCGACAAATGGAAATTCTTCAAAACAAATGCTTAAAAATGATTTTTAACAGACATTGGAGGTACCGCACTTCTGTGCTACATGAGGAAATTGGATACGAACTTTTTAAGGATTATTTTAAGAGATTAAATGTTAACTATTTTAATAGGATTCTCTATTCTCCTTTGTCCATAATAAGAAAATGTAACGATTTTGAAGTAATTTAATAAGGAGAATTTATTAAACTGAACATTTGTGTCAATAAGTGGTCATCTTTGCAGATAATCACTGTATGAACAATAATTTTTTCTTAATGTTTGACTTTGTAATTTTTAATTTTTGTTTTGTAAATGAAGGTTTTAACCCTTTTACCTTCCAAATCGATTGTAACTCCATTCAGTTAATTCACTTTTATGTAATAACAAGATTTAGTTGTTGGAATACCTTGGAATAAAACTCAAAAAGTGTGCATAGTTATCTATTTTCGGATTTAAATTATTGTTGGGTTAATAAATAAATCAAAAAAAAAAAAAAAAAAAAAAAAATGTGCCAGCAGTGCTAATCTACTTCCTTTCTAGACTATCTAAAGAAAGCAAATCATTCATTTGCTTCGTTTATCTGCTTATTTTACTTCATAGCCTTACCAACGTTAGGGCAAAAGAGAGTACACACATTTTGGTATTGTATCTCTCCTATAGAAAACCTACGATTTTGAATATATTCCAGTGTGAAACAAGAAATTTAAATTCGTGGAATATTTCCTTCAATAAAGCAAACTCAAGAATAAATCGGCCTTCTTATAAATATCAACAGCTCCGATTATCCGAGGATTTACTGTAAGTTCTCCATTAAATGCCAAGTAAACAGCTGAGATTTTTCATTTCATACACATTGCGAATTTATTGTCCACTTCACTTCTTATGTACTTTTCTGAAACAGTAAAGCTCTGTCATCATGGTTATTAAAAAAGGCATTTAATGTCAGTAATTTACCTTCTCAACAATAATTACCTTTGTGAATGAGTGAGCGAGTGGGTGGGTGAATGAGTACTCGTATGTGCTTATAAAATGCACTTGTATATTCAAGTATTACACAAATACACAACGTAACAAGTTTTCAGGATTCTGTGACCCATAATTCTACATTTCATTCACAGCCATCTATGCATTAAAAAGTTGAGGTGTTTGTGAAGTCATTGCGGGCAAGAGTTGTAATAAAAAGAGGGAAGATAGAGAGAAAAATATAGTTACTGGGTATTCCTATATACGATCCGGCTAGAGATTAAAAACATAATTAACCCAAATCCTAGGATTTAAATTACAAACAGACTCCCTCCAAAGGATGAATTCACGTATCATTAGGATCAACAAAAATGTAATAAAGAAAATTAAATATTTAAAGCAAGAAAAGTGTTTCATGTCTAGTTAGATGGATGACTGCCTGGCTGATAATTATATTATGTGCTCAACTTAGTTTTCCCTGTATTTTTTTATAAAAATGCAGTTTTATTATGAAAACATGTTTATAAATGATTCATTGAAAGTATTGCCCATCGTTAGCAACTACTTTTTCCCATCTTTCTGGCAAAGCTCGAATTCCGTCACAGTAAAACTGTTCATATTTTGAGTTTATCCTCGAATCTAGCCATTCCTTGATGTCGTCATATGAGCGGAACTGCTCGTCAGCCAGACCGTGTGCCATCGAAAGGGGCAAGTGATAATAATCTAGCGGCGCAATATCTGAAAACCATGGTGAATGAGGTAAAACTTCCCGTTTCAGCGTTTTTAGGTAGATTTTAACGGGCTTGGCCACGTGAGTCCGAACGCTGTCATGCTGAAGAATCACTTTTTCGTGCCTCTCCGCATTAATTGAAGTCGATACTGATATCCAGTGATAGTTTCGCTTGCTTTCAACACCGACCTGGTCCCACCAAATACTGAGGATAACCTTTGCAGCGTGAATTTTCGGCCGAGGCGACGACGTGGAAGCATGTCCGGGCAGTTCCCATGACTTTCTTTTCTTAGAATTGTCGTAATGAGTCAATTTTTCATCACAATACAATGAAGAAATCCCGTTCTTTCTTTTGTCGCTGAAGTAGTTGTTCATAGGCGAAAAAACGACGCTCAACGCCATTTGGCTTTAACTCATAAGGAACCTAAGTTCCTTGCTTTTGAATAATTTCCAACCCATGCAATCGTTTGGAAATAGCTTGGCGTATAACTCCTAATACTGAAGCAAGCTCTACCTGCGTTTGACATGGATCCCCATCAATCAATGTCAAAGGTTTTTCGTCTTCCTTCACGCGAACGGTAATGTTGACGACAGCGACGGAACCAATCTCTATACGTTGTCTCACTTAAAGCAGCATCTCCGTAAAGGTTTTGAAGCCTTTTTTCGATTGAAAGAATCAAAATCAAAGTCATATATATAGTATTCACACAACCAAAAGAATATGACGTCGAAAGGAAATCAGTATCGTGTCGAGGTGGTATGTTTATGATATGCCTAAGCTTGACTTGACTCATGACGTTTAGGTTATGACAGATTCGACTAGCACTTACAGCTAGCACCATCTGTTAGTAAACAGCGGGAACTTAGCTGCACACCTAATATTATCGAACGTATTACAATGTAAAAATGTATATTATTCGGACTCCAGTATTGGAAATCAACAGAAAAGTGATTGGCTTTGCCTTTTAAAAAAATGTTTCCTCTTGGGAAAACATAGTACCGTCTGGTGGAACAATGTAGTTTTAAATTCCATGATCATTGAATTTCACCGTGAAGGGTATGCATAGTACCAGCCCTCAAGTTCGTATATTGAACCGCATTTGAGGATAAGAAAACAAAAACTAAAGAAAATTAAAGAATTTAAGTAGCCAATACTTCTCATGAGAATGCAAAAATAACGAAATTTTTTAAACAAATTTATTAACTTTTGATCTAAATAGGTAAATTCTTCATATATTAGGTGAAGTTTAAAATTCTTAAGATTGCGATAGTACTGAAGACAGTATTTTGGCAAACAGCAAAATGTCAAAACAATCAATTTCACAAATTTTATTAGCGATAGTAAATAATTTCCAATAGAAAAAATATCTTAATGAACCAAAATAATAATAGACACAGAATATAATTGTACAGCGCTTTAAATGCAATCTTTTTTTATATTTCTTTGGTTTCAGTTGTAAATAAAGTGTCATTCTGTAAATACGCTCCTCACATTGGTGCTGCGTTTATAACTAAATTAATGCGTTTTAAAAATTATAAAAAAATAATTTCTATATCTCTAATTACTTTTGCGCGAAAAATAATTCCCTCTCCTGGCCAGAACCGAATAAGCCTTGCTAACAAGAAACCACTGTATCAGTATAAAGTTTTTTTCTTACATTCAATACATAGAAGATGTCCTGCTCTTTGTTATTGTTTAATTGCATGTGTTGTTTGTATATTTCCGAATTTGTTTTGCATTTGTATGTATGTTTTTTCAATACAATTGAGAAGAGCGCGTATATTTTTTTCTGCTTATTTTCGTTGTATTGGAATAAATGTATACAAATATAATTTAAAATACATATGCAAGATATATATGCCGCGTACTTTAAAAGTGACTTAACTCAATTTTTTTTGCAATTTTGTTATATTTGAGTTTTCATTCTGGTACGATACGAACGATATAAAATAAGTTCACTTTTATTTACTTTTCTATATTCTAGAACTGGAATTATGAGTTATATAATTTGTAGATCTTACTTCCGAATGCAGACATACTATTTTAAGCTACCGATAATTTCGAGAAAATTAAACTAATCAGTATTAGAAAACTATATTGAAAATTACTTACTAACTTACTTAACGAAATGAATTAGTTATCCGTTTACTGGTTTCGAAACCGCCGGTCTGCCAAGTCTGTCAGCAGTTAAATACCTGTCATCCGAAGCGCTATTTATTTAATAGAAGATTTGCCGTTTACGAATATAGACCATTTAACAATAGAAGAACGCGTAAAACTAATTAAAACTTACTATCAATATGGTAATTGAAACGTGGGCACTTTCCATGCATTATGGGGTGATTATGGTCGCGATAATCGACAATATTACGGCAATATTATAAAGAAATATGAAGAGATTGAAAGCGTTACAGATGTGGTCAGACTTGTGCATCATTGCAATGTACACACTGCCGTTAATATCGCTTCTGTTGCTAAAAATGTGGCGGATAATCCCAATACATATATCGATTCCACGGCAATTGGTGGCGTTCTCAGCAATTGGGCAAACCCTTAAAACCCTTAAAAACCACAACGTCATAAATATGCTGACTGGGTGCTACAGCAACAGACTTTCAATGCTGATTTTTCGAGTAATTTTCTTCAGCGATGAAACTCATTTCCAACTCCAGTTAACACATCTGATACCATCTTTAACAACAGCCAGCATATGCAGATGACATAGACATTATTCGCCGAAAACTGCGAATTGTTACTGCAGCCTTCTCAAGCATCGAGAAGGAAGCAGTGAAAATGGTTTTGGTATTAAACGAGAACAAAACAAAGTTATTGGATTCAACGAACAAAGAGTCTACTCGTTTGGAATGCTGTGTGAACATTGAAAATTATAATTTTGAAGTGCTAGAAGAATTAATATACCTCGGTTTCGCTGTAAACAAAATGAATGATGCCAGCATGGAGATAAAGAGGAGAGTATTACTTGCGAACAGATGTTACAATGGGCTAAGCAAGCGATTCAATGATAAAGCCCTCTCTCGACAGACAAAAGTCCAGCTTTACCAGGCGTTGGTTCTGCCTGTCTTGTTATAGGCTGTTTTCGAGAGGAAAATACTCCGGAAAATATCTGGACCCATCATCGTTAACGGAAAGTATTGGCGTCGCATGAACAATGAACTGTATGAGTTATTAGAGGTCGACCAAACCTCCGTTGGCTTTTGAAATATTAACGAAACTTGATGTGAAGAAATGCAGGGGAAGCGCAGAAGATCGAAGATCGAACTATTTTCTACGGGCGGTGTATAATAGATAAGTATGTCTACTCCAGTAGCCACCTAAGAAGAAGAAGAAGAAGGTTACGTCAACAAGCAAAATTGGCGTATGGTGTTTGGAGAACCTAGTAATGATTGTAGAAAAGCTACTGTCTTCAGAAAAAGTGAGTGTTTGACAACCATTGGGCTGTATTTTTTTTCGAAAATGACGCTGGAGGAGGCGTTACCGTCAAGTCAGAGCGCTATGACCATATGATAACCGACTTTTTTTTGGACTGCAATATAAGATTATGAATTGAGTGATATGTATGTGCGATGTCGCAACATGAATGACCATTATCATGGAATAGAATAATTTTGTATTATATAGATGTGTTTTTTGTTGAATGCACCGCTGAATTTTGTCAATTGTATTCGGAGGAAAGCTCCACCAAGGTTT
>JAHXMU010000658.1:3040906-3084926 GCA_019455685.1 Philornis downsi
GAAATCTTCTCACATTCAGTGCGCTTACATGCGTATTCTGTTTTTAGGCTCTCTCAACGGGACCCACAGTTTAACGACGACTTCAAACATCATAGTTTGAGAAGCATTTACCAATACTTGCCGATTACTCGACTACTCGAAGTGTTCGTCAGGTGCATGGAAGCGACCGCCGTTCAAATAATGATAGAAGGCTGTATACGGAATTGAACTCACCATCGTGCCACGTTCGGTTAGAGATTCATATCGGTTTTTGATTTGTATTTGCAAAGCCGCTAAGCTAGAGTATAGCAAATTAGGCCTACCTTGAATTCAAATAAAAAATAAATAAATAAATAAAATATAGATACTATAAATTTAATTGGTTTTTCGGTAATCGCAACAACTTGAACAACATCCTTCTACTTTGAGAAATTGTTGGCTCTTAGTTTGGTGGACCAACTGGGTTCAATACGTGAAACAGTTGAACCAGCTCTTTAAAAATTGGATTGGCTTTTTACCACACTTAATCTACGAATTACATTAAAATCTGCAGAGTATGATGTTGGTATACTAACGTTTGGAAAATATATTACCTTCACAGCATTTAAGAAGGTAAAAGCTTAAGATTTATTAACAAGTACCAAAACTGCATTTCAGCGATGAGAACCATAACAAATAAAATTTCCCTAATTTGTTTTCAACAGATTCTATGAGTGACAAACCGATAGTCGTAAAATTGGGCAGGTGCAATATTTCGGCAGGGTTCAATATTGTATACTAAAGCCCTGCATCATATTCGAGTACCTTCGAATCAGGGATCGTTGCCGAAACGAAATCAAACAAGAAAATAATTTTGATTGGTTCCAGTTCCTACTATCTACATCAAAAATACACATAATTTGAATTCTAATTCCAATAACCGAATTAAAATTGTATTACATTTTGTTTGTCTTTCGTGCATCCAAAATGGTATTCCATACGATTTTGATTTTGTATGGAAACGAAATTAGAAACAATTTCGATTCTCATGCAGTTTATGAAACGTTTCGTTTGTACTTCAAATGAAATTTTTTCAGTTCATAAAAAACAGACACTGGTTTCTAGTAGCTGTAAACATTTCTGAGAGCTTGATATCATAAATTCGAAAACTAAATTATTTGTGGTAATTTTTATCTTTCAAAGTTCTCGCCAGGTCTTTTCCTTTGCCAAGAAACGAAACTACATTACGTTTCAGTTCTCATTCAGAGTAAGGAACGAAATTGCTTAAAACTATATTTTCGTTTCAGTTGTTCTATTCACTTAGTTTCGGTAGAGAAATCTATTCAGGGAATGTTTGTAATTTAATTTCGGACAAGAAACGAATCAAAATATGAAGCAAATTCTTGTTTCGAATATGAATCAGAAACGGATTTCTATTCTATTGCTATTTAAATAGACTTAGCATATCAAAACCGAAAACAAACTGAACTTTCGCGAAGGTGCCTTCGAGTATACCTATATATTATTAAAACAAGCATTCGAATAACGAAATATAGGAAAAAAAAATTTAAATTTAAACGCAAACTTTGTTACCGTCACCTTTATCTTGTTGATTACTGCAGGGCATTTTGAAAATTAGACAAGAGTATATGGATTTCCCACAAGACTTTGTCTGAAGTGAGTACAGTTGAATAATTTTAAAGTTTCGCTGAGGTATTCCGTTCTATGGGTGTATTTTTAAGATGAGCTAAATTCATAAAAATCCGAAAAGAAATACAAACTGTGAGAAAAATCCCTTATATCTAGGAACTGAAGAGTCAAAATATTATTGTTTGATCCGGAAATGACAAGACCTCTCGCACTGAGTCTTTTGAAAGAACTGATTTTATTGAATATTCTTATGAACTATAGAACTTAAACTAGACAAACAAAAACTATTAAAATACCTTATCACTAACGCTCCTTGTGCCATGCCACACAGAGCGGCCCCACACCCGCATGCGATAAGAGCGGAGTAAGAATCATTTCATCCCTTAAATTGTTTACGCTGCGTTTAGTGTCCTAAGTTATTTATTATAGGTTTAAGTGGACTGTACATATGTTGTTTCCAGCATAAGTCGTAAAACGCAGCGGGAGATGCATGTGGCATCAATACGACTCCCAAATGCAATACCTAAACAAACACTTAAAGGAAAACCACGACCCTCCTTATCTAACACAAAACGCAATACCTAAATAAACACTAAAGGGAAAACTACGACGCTCCTTATCTAACACAAAACATGTTTAACTTTAAACAATTATATTACGTTAACATATTTGAAGCCTAAATAACGCATTTGTTTTATTTTTGTGATAGAGAAGTTATATACAAAATTAACAGAGAGAGCAGGAAATATTTTAGAAGTAAAAATAAATTTAATTTTTTTTGTGGAATAATAATCCATTGAGTACATCAACTTCAAAAGTCTCGAAATCTGTGACAAGTCCACCTTCAAATCCCCTTGTGAATTAGAGCTGTTGACACATAATTGGTTGTAGATATCTTTACTTAGCAGCAGATTATGTTTCGGATGTCTGCCGAAAATATCTGAAATTCATACAATATATTTTGATTGTTATACCTCATGATTGGCAAAACTATGAGAATTAATTTATAATCTTTTCCACCCTATTTACATTTTTGAAGACTAGTGCCTTTCTTCATTAAAAACAGGAAAAAATCGGCTTTAATTCGGTTTCCTAAAAAAAAATATCAGACCAAAACAACTAACAAAACTTTTACCGATTACATGAGCATATCCAACTGCCATTGTTTAAAAAATACATTCCATATATCACATAATAATATATCACATAATAAAAACCTAAAATAAAATTTTGATTACAGGGAATAGTTTGTCTTACAAACAAGATGATGTAACATAAATTGAACTAACTTTAATTAAATTCCGTTGAGTTTTTGCCCACATAAGGGTGGGGATATAAAAATGCGTGCCAAATCCCACTGATAATTTTACGCTGTGCTTGGTTTTTCCAATGCTTCAAAAAGAAGGCAGAAGTACTGGATTATCCATTAAGTATAGGGTGATTCTTTCAGATTTAGCTTTTACAGGTTGGCAGCACTAGTTGGTAATGGCGTCCAAGCGTCATCTGTCAAAGTGAAAAGTGTACAGTATACTCTGAATTTCATTTTGAGCAACGATTGCAAATCGTTGAAATTTATTATCAAAATTCGTGCTCTGTGACAAATGTGCATCGTTTGATACGACCATTTTATGGTCGTCATAATCGACCTGCTGAATTAACAATTCGCACTGTTATCTCCAAATTTCGCACCAAATTTCCTTTGTTGGACATAAAACGATCGACTCGCATGCGTAGAGTGCTTATTCGGAAAGTCAAATTCATTCATTATCCACCAAATTAATAACTAACTATAAAGATTTATAATCTGCCTTCCTGCCCAGTAACATCTAAACATGCAATAACTATTCAGAAATATACTATCAATTTGGAACTATTTTACATTTTTTGAAATCTGTTAGCGTTTAGACATTGGACACCGCAGTATTATAAGGCAAATATCGCTGTGTCCAAAGGAAAGACAGTTTTAAATTTTTTCTAAAAAGAAAAATGTATTTTTTTTTTCTCCTTTATCGCCTTCAAAGTATCCTTTCTGGACACATCACACTTCTGACAATGATTTTTTTCAATTTCGAAGTATAGAAAGTAGTGGGCTCACAAAATGACTCTCAGAGCTCGCTGCGATCTACTTTGAAGCTCTTCAGGCAACCCAAACAGTGCTTACGGAGTGGCATTTTGAGTTTAGAAGTGTTATTAGTGATTTTTTTTTTAGCGAAAAACTAACGAGGGCGCCTTATGTGGCTGCAAAAATCAATAATTGCGCGGCCTTAAATGCGGCCCATTGTTAAGAGTTTGGTTCACGATAACATAGTTAACTTCGGTTAGCATTACTTTGGATTACTTTAAATTCCGAGCGACTGTGGCTCGAAATTTTCTGTCCCGCTTCTTCTTAGGCGTGATATTCACTCTAAGTCTCTTCTTACGTAGCAGTAATGTGTTCTAGGGTTATCCATTCAAAACCGCCGGTCTGGCAAGGCTGTCATCTGTCATCTGAAGTGTTATTTATTTATTGCAAAAATTTACGAATACGAATCGTTTAACAACTGAAGAGCGCATAAAAATAGTTAAAACTTACTACAAAAGTGGTGATTCAAACGGGGTTAGTTTTTCTGCATTACGGGGTGTTTATATTCATCATAATGGACCTACCGTGTAAATAATTGGCAAGATTATAAAGAAATTTGAAGAGACTGAAAGCGTTACAGATATAGTCAGGCCTGTGCATTATCACAATGTACGCACTGCCGAAAATATCGCTTCTGTTAGTGAACATGTGGCGGATAATCAGAATTTCAATTCAGAGCATTATGGCCGTGTGGTAATCGACTGGTTTTGGTCTGCAATTGAAGATTATGAACTAAACGATATGTGGTTTCAACAAGATGGTGCCGCGAGCCTCGCAACACTACCGATTTTAACTTTATTGTATGAGAAGTTTTCAGAAGGCGTAATTTCATGTTTTGGCGACGTCAATTGGCCACCAACGTCATGCAATTTGACGTTCTTAAACTTTTTTTGTGTGACTACGTCAAAGACCGTGTTTATGTGGGTAATCCCCAAACGTTGGAGTATTTGGAAATCAATATTCGTCATGTTATCGCCGAGATAACGTCATCCCGTAATGTGAGAAAAAGTGGTTGAAAACTACGGCAAAAGGATTCACCACTGCAACCAATCTAACAGCGGTCATTTAAATGACGTTATATTTTGTTCACAATGGCAAAGTCCAAGCATTATAATGAAAAAAAAAATTGCATCGAAATCATTGATTTATTTGTATTTTATTAACTTTACTTTTAAAACCGAAAAATGGATAACCCAATACAACTACAAAAGATGCAAACATATTTTTGCAGTGCGAATCTAATTCTTTATATTCTGCCACTTTAAAAGTCAACCTTAATCATAAATAAGATGCATATTTTGTTGTTTAGTAATTTTTATATGAATTTATTACAATTTTTCACAGTTCATTGCCTTAATAAATAATCCAAGTAATTACAAAGTTCTTTGCATACTTAAGTAGTCTTTTGTAACCTTAAAATGATTTCATTGATTCATCACTTATACTTGAAGTGCATGAAGGATAAAATAAACTATCTCAAGTGATTGCATTTGAATATATCATGCAATTATGAACTAATCTGTTGATTATTCAAAAAATAAATGAACAATTTCCATATGAGAGGTCAATAAGCATCTGCATTTTTTTTCTATTTACTATGAATATTTAAAATATAAATTAAAAACCAAATTGAAGTATAACAACAGTCAAATGAATAACAGATACTAAGAGTTATGTGAAACTCTCACAAACCAAGTAAATAAAACTAAATAAATTTGCTAAGATTTGAGTTCCGGAAAGTTCCATCTATTATACAATTAAATGAAAAATAATAAAATTCTACTATAAACGAAATTCCATTTGGCATAATGCGGTATAAATGCTGAATGTGTTTTACCAGAATTGAATTAAAATCGAGAGAATTTAATAATCTCCTGGCATGTGTCCCTCAGGCAAATAACTTTAATATATTATTGCTTCACATTTCATCATTTCCGTTTGCTGCTGCTGCTCCTGTCGTTGTTGTTGTTGTTGTTGCTGTTGTTATTGTTGTTGTTATTTAACAAATGATGTTTTCCCAACATATTCATATCCGCTCGCATGTTTGCGACCCACTGATATCCGTTTGTTCGCCCAAATTCTTCGCCCCTCATCACTATAACATTGGACGGAATTTCGTTCCATTTGTTCGCTTTCCTATATTGTCAGATCTTGTGATTTATGTTTCTTGTGCCGTTTTCATTGTTTCGGAAAACACCGTCAGCTCATAACAATTTAATAAAACATTCACCATGCTATACGACATGATTTATTATTTTTTAATAAGTTTCACAAGTAAAATAAATTAAATATTTAAATTTTAGTTAAAAATGTGGTTGCCATTTTTCATGTTCTTGGTATTCCCCACTCAAGTGCACAATGGAGTAGTCCTAAAATCTATTATCCTTTAAGCACATGGCTGTATCGTTTTGGACAACCATAACTATTTGTTTGCCTCAGACTTGGTGGTTGCCTGCAAAGATTTTGTTTGTATGAACATCATGGGGCAACATTAAATGTGTTGTTTTTAAGTAGTGCATAAAACTATTAAGAAACGGACAACAAATGAAATTTAAAAAATTAGAGCAAAATAGGATGAGTGGACTATACACTATACTTATAGAGTAGAGTGTCTAATTAAATGGAATTTTAGGTGGCACCTTCAATTTTTAATTGTAATGTAGAAACTAATGAATAAAACTATTAGAAAAAGGACTGCAAAGTTGGATTAAAAATAAAGACTAGACTAGAGAAGTAAGAGTTCGAGACAACCTGAAAGATAGTAAGATTTTTCGAAAATATTAGTTTAAACTTAAAATGCAGAAATGATATAGAAAAGAAAAAAATTATGAAATATTTCTTTAGTTGTTCCAATTCCTCCTTGTTATTATTCTTTTTAAATTAGAAGTGTAACAAACTTAAAAAAGCAATACTTAGGACAGTATACTAAAATGAAAATTTCGTTAAATCTTTTTCTGAACGGTTAAAAAGCAGTCTCTTTTTTTGAGTATTTAGAGCAGTCGTTGCTTTTATCGATAATATGATAACTTGATTGCAAACATCAGTTTGAAAAGCTTTTAGTGGATTTTTCAATTATTTGACTGCTCGAAGTGTTTGTCAGGCATATTGAGACAGCTGCTGAAAAAATAATTATAGGTAGTTGAGTCGGATTTTAAACCCACTATCATATGTATGATTGCCGCGTTTTGTAATCATCAAGCCATATCATATTTGACCATGCTTTGATACAATTTCCGAATAGTTTCATGGTATTAGCGCTTCTTAAAAAACAAAAAGCAGATACAATTGAAACTTGATCCATTTTTACACGTATTTTTTGACAAGAATCTATATCAATCTATTGAAAGCAAAATATGTTTCTCCATGTATTGATTAGCTATCATACAAATTGAATCTCTAAGCATAAATTTACCGCTCCCAAAGGATACATATATTCCTGTAATTTGGCAATATTTGTGTCAAAAGATATTTCTGTGTCAGAGAGAAACCATACTGGAAATGGGCCAAATGGGCCTCTCACACAAACGGACTTGTCGTTTTTTCGCCTCTACAAATGACAGTTGATGCCGGAATTTTATTATATTAGTACAGGGTGGCGCAATAGAACGTGCATATTGCATCTTTTTTTTTTTGAGGTGTAGAAAAAGCGCGGGCGGGGGGCGCCTACATCATTGGGTACGAGGAAATCCACAAATGTCGACTCGCAAGAGATCGTCCCTCTTACAATTATCGCTACGAAGTTTGCAACGAATTTTAACATTGGATCTTAAACTGCATCCATATAAGCTGCAATTAGCACAAGAATTGAAAGAGTCTGACTTCATAGCAAGGCTCGCATTTGCTAATGAAATTTCTCTGACGAGGCTCATTTCCTTATGAATGAGTTCGTAAACCGTCAAAATTGTCGTTACTGGAACAGTGAAAATCCCAAAATCAAACACCAGAAACCATTGCATAGTCCTAAAGTGACAGTATGGGCAGCAATCTCTGGCGGAGGAATAATTGTTCCGTTTTTTCTTCGAAAATGCGCGGGGCCAAAACGTCACGGTTAATACGGAACGCTATGTTGAGATGTTGGACGGATTTTGGCACCAGAAATTGAAAGTTAAAGAATAGTGAATTCCAGAACTTGGTTCCGACAAGATGGAGCTACCTGTCACACATCAAATGACTCCATGGCGGTGTTGAAGCAGATGTTCCCTGGCAGACAGATTTCGAAAAGAGGTGATATCACATGGCCCCCACGTAGTCCAGACTTGACGCCTCTTGCCTTTTTTTTGTGGGGATACCTCAAACACAAAGTCTACAGTAATAATCCAGGAAACATCGTTCAGCTCAAGGAGAATATCCGTGGTGAAATGGTAGCCATTACACCAGTATTACTGAAGAAAGTTTTCAATAATTTTCGTTTGCGGTTAGAGGAGTGCCGTCGTAGAGAGGGTCACCATTTGGATGATGTTATTTAAAAAAAAATAAACTTCATTTATTCATATCTACAATGCCTTAGATTTATTTTAACCATACCTTTTGTATTTATTTTTAATCTATTTTTAAATATGCAATCCATTGGACCAGGGTTGAACCTTGTCGAAAGCACGTTTCGACATATGGCATGAACCGTCCAAACCTGTTCTAATGGCTTCTATAGGCCATAGTTTTCATCGCGTTTTTTATATTTTTACTTTTATTTTATACGATAAAAAAAACTTATTCGGTCATATGCTTTAGTTAATATAATAATTATAGACATAATAAGTTTTTATCACATACTAATGTTTCTAACTGGACCACATCGGATCTAATCCTGTACAGTATCTTATGGTTGGTCTTAAAGAACTGTAAGTAACGCCGGTCCAAAAGTGCACCTAATCAATTTTAAGCTTTTCCACTTATCTTATACAAATTATCTTCACCTTATGTGAATAATCTTGTACGGTATCTTATACGAATTACAAAGAAATGTTCATACGTACATCACTTACTCATATGTATTGATAATTAATTTCATCACTTCATTTGTATTTTCAATTGTATTTCCAGTTTCTTTAATTTTCTATATCAAAAGGTTAAAAGTTTTCGCTGCTCAGATATTAGCGTGCATCCGTGACATGAGCCATGCACTGAATGGCATTTCCAGGTGCTGTCGCGTAGAGCTCTCCGAGTTAACTTGAAATGTTCGTCGAACAACATGCATCGCCACAATAACAATGGAATGTCAATGCAATAACAGACAAAACTTCTGCATTGCTCTAGGATATTTGCTGAAAATGCCTCCTCCCTGCCCTTTTTTACTTTCACTTTCAAACAAAGTTCACTCAGGGGCAGAAAACGAAATCCTCAACATGCCTAAAATTTCGTCTAACAAAAAAATCGACCTTCAAGTTCGTACCCTGAAAAAAGGACTGTTTAACATTTGCCTATAATATGAATAGTTTACCAAAAATATGATTTCATATTCCATTCATGTTTTATCCTAATTGTTTTATAACCAAAACGAGTTTGGATACGAGTTCAAGTGCAGAGCCAATTTTAATTGAATTAGTTCACCAGAAACTTTACGTTTACTTGTGGCAAACAATACAACTACGGAACACGCAATACAGCTACACGATGCATAAATAGAATACAAGCACCACCACCAGCAGCAGCAGTCCAGCTCTCCTCCTGGCAAGGAAGAACAGTTGTTGGAACCATAAAAAGTACAACCACATCTTCCTGTTGTGTGGATATTAAAGCAAACAAAAGAAGAAGGAAGGGAAAAGTTATGGATGATTCATAAAAGACCACAATATGGTAATATAAACACAATATATCTCAAGGCATCAGCGAGAACCATGACTGGCAAAGGATGGGGCAACAGGAAGTTAAGGACGAAACATGAATTTCTTATGAGATGTAAAATAGTGAAATAGTTGTGACCGTAATGTTCATTTCGTTAAGCTACTGTGTGTGTATGTACGAATACACGTACTGGCCAAACTTTTAAAGGAGGATTTGAAATTTAGTTATAAATTTTAAAGACACATTCTAAGTGGGTGGAAAGATCCAATAAAGAAATTTCCTATGAATTTAATTTACGTCCAAACACATATTCTGTACGACAATTTATTGAACGAACCCGAATGAGAAGGACTATAAAGGACGAAAGGTTATTCAAAGAGATTTTATGGATTTTAGAAGATTTAATATTCAACGTTGCTTCGAAGGCGTTTGTGCAAATATTTACTTGTGCTTGTGTGCTGCACAAAAGTGTTTACATCATTAACAACAACGGCAGCAGCAGCAGCAGCAACAGCAGCAGTGACTGTGGTGGCATCAACATCTTTGTTTGCAACAACCTCGAAACACACAAACGGGACAAACGAAACATAAACTGGGTGTTAACCACACAATATCTTCTTAGCTTCTTTACAGCATATGAGTAAACACAAATACACATACATGTGGACAACTACAAATACCTACTACACAAACACCTAAATATTATATGGTGAGTGTAAACTGTACAGTGGTTAGGATAAGGTGTAATTATGTAAGAAAACGACTTGTGTTTTTTATGTTTCCGCATCTACTTTTAAAATCTAACTTTAAAGATTTATATTGTGAAAAAGCTTTAGTCTTTTGCAAAATTGTTTTAAATCAACAGATACACATTCCAATGTTGAACAAATTCCGCTTTAGCTTTGGTATGACCGAAAATGAACAAATTAATTTTTCAATCATTATACTGATCGAACCATACTTGAAGATATTATATTATAAGGTTATTACAGGTTATATCTATCTTGTATTTCCAACAAACTGGACTTTCAAAATATTTAAATTGATTTTTAATTTTACTGGCAAATAAATATCGTAAATATTTATTGAACCTGCTATATACTCTGTATAGTTCGCAAACCTTTAAGGGTCAAGTTTCTAGCAAAAACATGTTTTGAAATTGTGTATACTTTATGTGGTATACGATGCAGTTTAGAGATAGAATTAAAAGTTATCTTGTCTCTGTTTACTCTGAATTCTGTGAGCAGTTTCTTTTCATTAATTAATTAATCTTACTTCAAGAAACAAAACTTGCTTCTCTTCACTACTGTACTTTATATCTAACCTGGAGTTCAGTAGAATTGAAAGATTCAGCTGTATTTTTTAAAGCTTCTGGCGACTCGCCCCACACATTGCTGCCGTTTTATGGCCTTTAACCTTCTCTTGTATTTAAATTAAATGCGGGAACGGTTAGAAACAGAATCGGTAGGTACATATACGAGTGTGTGTAAATAAAATAAAACAAACGTGTGATTGCTACAAAATTGTACTATTCAAACCAAAAAACACAACAAACAAAAGTCCAAATTTTGCAATTGGATCACCTTTTCTACAAAATAGGAGCGCTTATTTTGAATATTCAATAAAAATTTTGAAATCGATATCCTGTCTTCTCAAAACTCATAAAATTTGCTACATGTTTTTCCACAATATGCCACTACGCGATGCGGCAGTTTAATACTTTCGAGAATATTAAAAAAGTTTAAACTCTCGGCCATATTTCGTTGAAATAAATTTTACAAGATAAATTGGAAAAACTCTATATGAAACATCCATCGCATTTTGCGGTGGAAGAAGAAAATATCTTCATAATCAAAATAAACTGCGCGCAATTCCATCAGTTATGAGTCGAATATATTAATTTGTGAAGGAAAAAAAAAACAAAATATATTTTTTTTTATCAGTCAAATTAAGGATCAAAAAAGAAATAGAGTAATATTAAAACCCCCCAATGTCATTGAAATGTAAATGTGCTCATTTTGTAACGTGGAGTTGTGATACTGGGTTCCTCGCAATATTTGTAGTGCGGAGGAAATATCAGTGTCAAAAGAAACAGTATAATGAATCATTTTTTTCTATCAATGACAACTAATTTTGTTGTAGATTGTATATAAAGTTGACTACGGGAACGGATTAATTAAAAGCAAGTTGATTGACATGGTGTTTAAAAGAACTTAATAGTTAAAAGGTAAAACCGAATTCTGAAGATAGGCCGCCCACCGTTCATAGTAAATATTCCCATATGCTATATAATAAAATGGATACTCATCATTGTAGAGGAATTCATAAAGCGAGGGTTCGCTGTCGCTTTAACATTTTACTCCAATATAATACGGTAAATAGTAAAGTATTTAGTACGGTATACAGTATATGGACAGGATATGCATATATGTAGTTCCGTTACGTTTAAATCTGAAATACATAAAAATGATGTGACGGCTGGTGACTCTTGGATTTACATGAAAACTATAGCAAAGCGTATTGTATTAGGACAACCACCGCTACCACACACAAAACCACTCAACTATAGCCATAGAATTGGCAACCAATGCTACCAAGTCCCTTAGTAAGACAACTACACGAAGTTGGCAACTATCACTGCCAAATCCTACTATGAAGAACTTGCCTCGCCAATCGTCGGAGCACGATGATTACAACTATTGAGGTGACACGACTTTATATAGCATAACAGCAATATCACCAACTAATGTGCAAGAAAGAGACAACTACACATAAGCAATATCCATTTGAGTACTCTACGAAACTCCTTAAAACTTGGCATAACCTAATATTTTGAAAGATCTCAGCTGGAAGTTGTACATGTGCTCTATCGATTCATACCTTCTGCTATACCCTATCATAATTGACAGAATTTTCGGAAATTCATATTTTTCCGTACATCGCATTAGTTTATAATACTTGAAAAATTATGGAGAGATCGACCAAGCCCCTCTGGTACCTCCTTTAAAAATGAGCGGTTTAATTAATACATTCCCAACTTCATATCTTGAAATAGTTGTAAGGAATTCAGTCAATTCATGTACTTGATAAATTTAGTTCTGAGAATGAAATTTGTTTATTTATTTATTGTATCTTCAAAATTATTTGAACTAACAATAAGTTCTCGTATCTTAAACTAATAACTAATAATTAATTAAGTCCAACCATAGCTAGACCTAAGGTTGTGTTATACTCTTACTGCTATTATCTGCATTCATCCTTTTAGTATGCGGCTGAGAAAAATCGTATCCCTCCTTCTTAATCGCATGTATCCTTTATCATTTAACATGTTGAGGACTAATGGGTTTGGATGATATTCCAGCTTTCTCAAACCCGCTGTCACATACCTCGTGATCTCAGTTTTCACCAATGGCACGTTTAAATCTTTATGGATATTCGAGTTCTTAATACAAGGTGTGATCAAAAAATAACCGTTGTTTCCAATTTTTTCAAAAGGTATTTATTTATTCATCAATTTTTCTTTTATTTCCTTTAAAGTAGTCCCCCTCAGATACAATACACTTGTGCCTGCGTTTCTTCTAATCCTCGAAACACTTCTAAAACGCACTTTTTGGTATCGCCAACAGCTCCTGTTTCGATTTTTCTTTTATCTCCTCAATCGTAGCAAAACGCTTTCCTTTCATCGGTGTCTTCAGTTTTGGGAAGAGGAAAAAGTCAGCGAGGGCCAAGTCTGGTGAATACGGTGGTTGAGGCATGATTGCGGTTTTGTTTTTGGCCAAAAACTCACGCACAAGCATCGACGTATGAGCTGGTGCAAAATCCATGATTAGTCTTTCTACAATTCTGTGCGTTTCTGACGAATTGCTTCCCGCAAACGGCGCATAACTTCAAGATAGTATTCCTTATTGACCGTACAACATTGTGGCAAGGACTCATGATGCACCACGCCATTGCAATCGAAGAAAACATTGAGCAAAACCTTTACATTTGAACGAACTTGACGTGCTCGGGTGACAAGGACGAGCATCGTCATTGACATCTTCTCGGCCTTCCTTAAACCGGTTATACCACAATTGAACTTGTGTTCTGCTCATAGTAGACTCGCCAAACCTCACAGTTAACATTTTAAATGTCGTTGCACATTTAATTTAATTTTTTTACACAAAACTTAATACAGTTTCTTTGATCCATTTTTTCGAATAGTAAAAAAATCGAAGAGCCCACAAAACACGACTAACCTTTTTATCTGTCAAAAACAAACTGACAATCCAAAATGGCTGATATTGTCAATATACAGGGTGGGCCATAAGGGTAAATATTCAATTTCTCGGTAACGCGCGGCGTGGGGTGGCGGGGGGATATGTTGTTCGTTACGCCGCTTCCTGGAAATTTAGTCGCCATGGAGCCGTACACGGGAGTGCAGCGTGCATTTTGTGTCCGAGCGTATTACGAAAACAATAAATCAGTGATTACTGCACGACGTTTGTATCGGCATGAACACGGTTTACACGATTTAAGTGAAGTTCCAAGCGCCAATGTGATACGAAAATGGATCAGAATGTTCGAAACAACCGGTTCAACAGTACCAATTACGGTTCGTGGTCGCCCAGTTTCCGCAAGATCAGCCGACATTGTGGAGCGTGTTCGTGTTTCTGTTCACGACGGTTAGAGCGAACAATTATTGCAACATGCTAGCAGACTTTTTGGTGCCAGCTTTGCAAGAACTTCAAGGCAATACCTCGAGGATGTGGTTTCAACAGGATGGGGCCACATGTCATACGGCTAGGGTATCCATAGAGCTGCTGAAAAATGTTTTTCCTGGAAAACTCATTTCGAAAAGGGGAGATATTGAATGGCCCCCACGTAGCCCCGATCTCTCTCCATGCGATTATTTTCTATGGGGCTACCTCAAATCGGTAGTCTACTAGAATAATCCGACCAATTTAGAGCAGTTGAAGAGGAACATTATTCAGGAAAGTAACAAAATACCGAGAACAACTTTTCAACGAGTTTTCCAAAATTTGCGACTTCGGTTTCAAGAGTGTCAAGCAGCCGAGGGAAGCCATTTGGACAACATTATTTTTAAGTCTTAAAAATTCCCATGCTTCTACTTTTTAAAAATACAAATATATTTTTTTTATGTTTCGTAGTTTTTTTTTAATTGAATATTTAAACCGCCAACACCCTTATGGCCCACCCTGTATATAGCAGACATGTGCAACAACATAAAAAAATGCGAAAATCGACCATACGTAACTCTCGAAATTTGAAAAAACCCGTTTTTTTTATCACACCGTATATCAGGGGCTGCTGTGATCATTCGTAAGATTATATTTGGGCCTTTGTATTATTTTTATATTTGATGCTGTGGCGGTGCCCCATAATTGTATGCCTTAGCATCATATTGGCTTTAAAATCGAGTTGGAGAGTAAGAGTTTACAATCTAACTTAGGAGTAGAGTTTCTAGCCACAAGCCAGTTTAGTTGAGCTGCTTTCAATTTCATTTGCGTTAATTTAGCATCTAAATCACCCCGTAATGCACGAAAAGTGCACGCGTTTAAGTCATCACTTTTGTAATAAGATTTAACTATTTTTACCCGTTCTTCGGTTGTTAAACAATCCATATTCGTAAATGGCAAGCCTTTCACTAAATAAGTAACACTTCAGATGACAAGTATTTAACAGCTAACTGCTTTGCCAGATCGGCGGTTTTGAAACTCATAAATAGATAACAGTGTAAAAACTACGGCACGTTTCAGTCTCAAATTGAGACAACAAATGTATGTATTGCCACAACAAATTTTATGTTTATAATCACTGTACCTCTCTATCCAGTTGTATTCCAATCCATTTTACCAGCCAACACATATATGAACACTTCCTGCAGCATTGAGGCATGTGTATGAGTAATTGTATGCTCTACATGTAATCTAACACAATGGCTATATAGATTAAATCATTTAAGCGTGTTGTATATGATTTTCATTGTGTGGTAAATTAATGAAACATTGTTTTGCTTTTTAAAGAGATTTTGCTAATATAAACAGAGGTTGTATATACATATGTACGTATGTGTGTGTATGTTGCATGCTATGTGTGTTTGTCCCCTTGCATATACATACAGTTGTATCAGTGTGTGCAGTTTGTATATTAGCAATATGCCATTGCCGATGAGTGGGAGTGTGTGAAGCCATCTAAAGATTGCTATGAAATGAAATAGCCTAATTTTTATTACACATTTCCTGTTTGCGACGCATTTGAGCAAAATAAATTTAAGGGCGAGCAGTAAATTGAGCAATACGGAGTCCATTCCAATGTTATATAACATAGTTGAAAATCATATACGTTGACTAATTAATTTGTTGCACTGGCATACAAAGATTATGGGGCAAAAAGTAAAGTATACAATTTTATAGAATTCTTGCAGTTAACTACGATAAATCTAGCTGAAAATGAGAAACACCATTGAACCAGTATTGAACATTCATCAACTTGTTAATGGTTCACTCCATATTGTGGAAATGTAATTCCCAGAAGAGCATTTTTTCAAAATTTGTAAATAAGTGGTTTCAAAAAAAAAAAAAAAAAAAAAACACCGTGATGTCCATTTAGTGGCTTCAAAATCGCCGGTCTGGCAAGTCTGTCAGCTGTTAAATACCTATCATTTGAAGTGTTATTTATTTACTGGTTTGCCATTTACGAACATGAATCGTTTAACACTCGAAGAACGAGTAAATATTGTTAAAACTTACTACAAAAGTAGCGGTCCAAACGTGGACACTCTTCGTGCATTACGGGGTGATTGTAGTTGTCATAATTGACTTAAGGTGCAAGGAATTGGTGAGATTATAAAGAAACTTGAAGAGACTGGAAGCGTTACAGATGTGGTCAGACCTGTGCATTATCGCTCAAGCTCATTTCTCACTCGGTGATTACAACAAACAAGATTGTAACATATGGGGCTGGGAGCAGCCAGAAGTGATTGTAGAAAAGCCATTGTAATCGGAAAAAGTGCATATTTGGCTCGCATTATGGTCTATAGATGTCGCTGGGCCGTAATTTTTTGAAAGTGTCGCTGAAGGAATCGTTGTCGTCCATTTGGACCGCTATGGCGGGCTTTATTGCATGAGAAGCTTCCAGAAAGCAAAATGTCATGTTTTGATCATGCGATTTGACACCGTTAGACTTTTTTTGTAGGACTACGTTAAAGACCGTGTTTACGCGGATAATCCCCAAAACATAGGAGCATTTGAAAACCAACATTCGACAAGTTATCGGCGAGATACCTCCCGAAATGTGCGAAAAACTGGTCGAAAACTGCTTCAAAATGTTCAGAAACTAGTTCAAAGTGATCCACTACTGCAACCAACCCAGAGGCAGTCATTGAAATGGCATTTCTTTTCGTACATAATTACAAAGTCCAAGCATTATAATGAAATAGAAGTTTCATCGAAATCTTAGCTTTATGCGTGTTCTATTTAACTTCACTTTTGAAACCGAAAAATGCTTAACCTGGTATATATAAAACAATTTTTTTTTTGTCAAATTTCATTCTTCCGTTTTGGAGGATCTTTCTAATTCAGTTTTGGAATGTAAATTGGAAATTTTCAGATCTAAACGAGAAAATGTTTTAATGACTAGGGTTTCACTTCACATAACTTATCTTAAGAACATAAAGAATTGTATATAGAATGGTATAAAATGTAATGTCCAAGAAAATGAACGAAATCCAATTCAGAATCTATCGTTAGTAAATTTCTTAATATAAACGTTGCTTTCTCTGATGATAATTTAAATTTTTATTATTTCAAAATTTTTGATGTGTGTGTACGAGTGTGTATGATATATTTTGCATAAAAAGGCAGTAACTAAATGCTCAGTCATTTTATAGTAGAATTTGAAGAGAGAAAATCTGAATAAAATTTATTTAATCGATTCTTTTTTTGTGGAACGAATAACCGAAAAACAGATTTTCGAAAGTAAATGAATTGTTGCGAAGGGAAGTAAAGATTGTGAAGTAAATTTGTCAATAACTCAAGCAATGATTTTATATTTTAGAAGGGCTAGAATTCGATGGTTAATGCACACGGTTACCGTTCATAGAATCTTGAGTTCGAGGTCCATTACAGCCTCCTATATTTGTTTGAGCGGCGTATGCTGACGAACAGTTCAATTAGTCGAGTAACCAAGCCTCAAATTCATGTTTGGAATCTTTATGAAAGTTTAAAAGTGTGGACGAATGTTAATTTGGGCACCGTAGCATTACATTTGGTTCATCCCAAAGCGCCAGTTCTGCTTGCTTTATACCAAAAAACTTGAGGTTTTTACCCATTTAAAGTTTGAGAATAGGTTAAGGTCGTTTCGACCCTAAGCCATCTAATCATTCGCTTTACCAGGTAAGATTATTTTACATTATACATATTTAAATTCACCATTTATCCTGAGGGAAACTTCGGCGGGAACCAGCTACTAAATGGTTCGATTGGTCTTTTCCATATTACACTTATTTCTCGTATAAAGAATTTTCCTGTTCATGATGAATATTTGCATACCTTAATTATAATCTGTGAAGATAAATCGTTGAGAAATTGTGTTTTTGTAGCCGTTTACTTAAAAAAAAAATTTCAGCCTGATTCAACAGAGCTGAAAAAATATTACCATCAACCAATAATAAACATTACGGAGTACTATCGAAAACTGCAATAATGTTAGCAAATCCTCACATTTTTTCCCATGACAAAAGCGTGCACTCCCCAGTGTCCATAAAACATTCGAATATCAAATAGAACAAATAAACAAAATAGAGAGAAATAGAAATAATCGGAAGTAGAAATGAAATTTAGAATTCCATATATCACATACTCGTATATTGTTGTTAACCAGTTTAGAATTTACTACGCAAGGGAAATGATTAGTTTTGATTAAAACTGAATGAGTGCATCCATATCCATATGCACACATTACGGCCATGAGAATCTGTGGTGGCAATGATGATGGTTTTGACAATATAGAAGATAATTGAAATAAGGATAAAGTTAATGATCATATAACAACAGGCAATCCCATCATAATTACGATGAAAATGCAAGCAACTATTTGCTATTGTGGTAAAGGATGATAGAGAATGCAAACATCGATAAGGGTTACATACGAGTACTTCACGGTCCAATTATTGTTATCATAGTTGTTGTGGTAATTTGCCCTTTTGTTCTGGGAAAACTCTCTTAAAATGCCATAGAGATTTTCATCCGGTATGATAACAGTAGATTGTGATAAATAAAACGAATTAAAAACAGATATTGAATCAAAATTTGACAAAAGCAACAGGGTGTTAACTGCGGCAAATAGACAGAGAGTAAGGAAGAAACATATACAAACAACTGTCGCAGAAATTATGGACGTTATTACAGCAAATGTAACAAATATCAAAGGGTAGCGTTTTTGGACCATGTTCACAATAATTTATAAAAGGAATAAAGGTCGTTTTACTATTACAAATTTTATTTACAAAACTTTAATAATAAACTATGAATATGGCCCAAAGTTTTCAAGTTCTCTGAAAAGCTAGTTCAATATTATGGCCCATAGTCTGGTTCATCTTTGAAATGCCCTTTCAATATTAAAACCAGTTTTACGATTATTGCTCTACAACAAGACGCTGCAATGAAGAAATAAATTAAAAAAAAAATGTTTATATTTCCAAACATTTCTACAAACTTATATAACTACCGCTTACATAGTGTAAATTATCATAACCCACATGTGGCGCAAAGCATATTGAGGAAGATATTTTTAAAACTAGAGAATGCTGAATATGGCGAATTAGGCCTACTTTAATTCAACTGAGGATTCCAACAAAAGTTGGCATTATGTTAGAAAGTATTAATAAATAAAGTGTTAATAATAGTTGGTATTATCGTACACGATATTATTATATTTCGGATATTATATTTCAATGTTATATTTCGGAGAATTCGGTCACAATGGAAATGGAAATAGAACAATTTAAAAAGTGGTTAAAGAGAGTCAGGTGGTTTTGATTCGGCAATGCAACAAAAGATACAAATTGTCATTCTTTGCAGATTTTGAAGTAAACCCAAACTTGTAGAAATATTGAGTGAAAGCATATAATATGCAAGCGCCATGACTTAGAATCATATAAAAAGTGATGCCGGAGATGCTGCTTTGCTGGGGGACGGTTTTTGTGGGTGCCGCTCAAAATGTTTAGAACGTCTTACACATTCATCTCGATAGGCTACCCGAATTTCTCCTGAAACATAAGAAAAGTTCGTGTGAATTTTGTTTCATTATTTTCTTAACAAATTTAGTAGCTTTAAAAATGCTTAACAAATAATGAAGAACACTTTCCTGCGATTCTATGCTCCTAAGCGTAAAAACCTTTAAGAATAATGAGAGCAACTCACATGAGAGCGCTTTCACGGAGCTCCTTATTTGGGAGCATTTGTTTAGAATTTACAGCATTTTGAAGAAGCGTTTACGAAAATATTTACCTACTCCTCCAGAGTTCTGAACTCCTGGTGTTTGTTTTTATAAAACAATCACAATTTGGTAAGAATTCTGCTACTAGCTAGGAGTCATAGCGTTACCAAGAAGCTCCTTAACTGAAGGATTGTTTAGAATCTGTAGCATTTGTAAGAAGCGCTTATGAAAACACATACCTTCTCCTCAGTTCTGAGCTCCTGGGGTTTATTTTTATAACATAGTTGCATTCCTTGAGATTGCTGTTTCCAGCTAGTTTAGTATCGTGGAGCGTATTTCCACATTAACGTCAACTTTATTAATTCCTTCAAACGTACAAAGTTGCATCATTTATACTAAAATTACTTATTCAGTATACATATTTACATAATGGGTGCAACAAAGGCAAACATATTTACAGAATAGTGTTGTATATCATAGACTTAATTCTACAATGTTCTTATTTACATAACAAGCGAAAAGGAGATAACAATAGACTATATAATGGGAGTGAGAGGAACAAACATAACTTACTGCCGTAAACGTAATTCTAGTAAAGTCCCACCCACAGATAAAGAGGGAAAGAGATTACATATATTATACTTGGATGTTCTGGAAGCAGCTATGATGATCTTTCTAGAATACTTAGAAACACTTAGAAAAATTACACTCACATACTACACTAGGTAGGAGTCACAGCGTTTTCAGCAAGTTCCTTTTACCTGGGCGCTTCTTTAGAAATTTTGGCTTTTTGTAGAAGAGCTTACAAAAACATTTATCTTCTCCGGGTTCTGGTCTGCTGATGTTTATTTTTTAAAGCAGTCAAAACTCGATGAAATTACTGCTTCTGGCTAGAAGTCATAGCGTTTTCAACAAGTTCCTTTTCTGGGGCGTTTGTTCAGAATTTAAAGCGTTTTGAGAAGGGCCTACGAGAACATATATCTTCCCCTCAGTTCTGATCTCCTGGCGTTTATTTTTATAACACAGTCACAATTCGGTGCGATTATTGCTTCTGGCTATGAGCCACAGTGTTTTCAACAAGCTCAGAATTTAAAGTGTAGTGAAAAATAGCTTGCGAAAAAATATACATTCTCCTCGGTTCTTAGCTCTTGGTATTTACTTTTATAACACAATCGACACGCCTTCAGATTACAGCTCCTGGATAGCAGTCACAGTGTTTTCAACAAGCTCCTTATATGATGCGCTTGTTTAGAATCTATATCGTATTGAAGAAGCGCTTACGAAAACATATACCTTATCCGCCACTCTGATCTTCAAGTGTTCATTTTTATAACACAGTCGGAATCTCGTGAGATTGCTACTTCCGGTTAGAAGTCACAGCGTATTCTAGAAGCTCTTTATCTGGGGCGTTTGTTTATAATCTATAGTGTTTTGAGGAAGCGCTTAGGAATCCATATACCTTCACCAGATTTTAAGATCTTGGTATTTATTTTGATAACGCAATTGCAATTTCTTGAGATTGCTGCTTCCGGCTACGAGTCACAGAGTTTTCAAGGAGCTCCTTATCTGGGGCAATTGAATAACAAATATAATATACCCCCCATATTTTAGGGGCGGAGGTTATGCAAGTTAATTATAAGCCATTAATGTGTTTGACGAAGTAATTTGAAATCAGTATAAACTTGAAAGACTTAACCCAACGCAATCCATATTCCGATCACTTTTTTAAGCCAACTAGTGCTTCGAAGTTAAGGTAAGAAAACCTTAACGAAGATTCAGCCAAAACTTGGGTTTCAGTCCAAGTTTTTTCATCACATTTCCCTATTTAAATTGTGCTCAACTTCAATGAGTACAGCTTGCCGTAGTAATGAGCAGTAATAATGTTAATAACTTGAAGAATGTATTTTATTGTTATTTCTTTCACTTCGTTTTTACATTCACATTATTTTCAGCAATTTTAATAACTTTATGCCAATTTGCAGCAATTTATGTGTACGTGCAATGACACAAACTTTGAAAATTCCCATAATTTACATTCACTGTCGTATTCAGATCATTGTCGCCCGTACAAAATGTGATATTTTGTCGTTTTTATTTGTGCGTCGAGTCATAAAAGATTTTCGCCATTTCATAATGTTGCTCTTAAGTTTGGCCATAAAAAGTTAACTTTATGGGGCAACTTTCTCTCATCATTGTTATTTTTGGTTTTTCCTCCTCTTTTTCTTGTTCTTGTTCTTCTTTGACTGCTAATTACTGTTGCTGCAAGTTTGCGACATTAAGAACACATGAAAAATGCAAACTATGTCAGGACGCATCAAAAGCAGTTCAAGTCACCGTAGTGGCTGCCAGCATTGTCATCAACATCATCGCCATTGTCAACGTGGCCCTCATCGTGGCTGCAACATATCGTGTCGTAATGCAAAGAAGTCCTCGCTTTTACACTTGCCCTGTGTTGCATGTGTGCAAGTGTGAACTTAACACACATACATTGATACTTTCACCCCTGGAATTACTAATAAAGAACAAAAGTTAAATGTTGTTTTTCACACTATTCTGGCTTCTTTTTCTTTGTTTTTGTTTTTGTTTGTGTTTCCCTTCATTTGTTGGTCCTTCTTGTCTTTTCATTGTTTGGAGAAGACAAATAAGGTAAAAAGTTAAACGTCATCTATGGGAACAGTGAGAGAGAGGTAGAGGAAGGGACGAAGAAAGGCAAACAAAACCTCTTGAAAAGCCACCATAGTAATGTGTCAACATTTATTACCAGGATTACAAGGATAATATAGCGACCGATATCGGCCTCCCATTTACTCTGCTTTATCACGCAACATATTTTCTTTGCACTTTATCATTATCGTCATCATAAATTGTAATTAAAATTATAAAAACACATCAAGTAGTGTTAAGTGTGTTACAAAAAGTAAACTCAACTTAACTTTAACGAAACTTTAAATTAAAATTATTTTCACCCTTCACATCTAGTGATGGCAGTGAAAGCACACGGTTTAAGGTGGTGGCGAGGCTGAAGCGCATCTTAGCGAATTTTATCAAATTATTCAATGTTCGTAATACTGAAGTTTTACTTTTACTTTTCATTTTGTTCGATACCACTGGAAGAATAAGCCATTAAGTTCATCACTTCCGTTTGTAACACCATGCGTGTTACAACGGAAATGTGTCAAGAGAAGCGGAAGCACTGGAAAATAGCGGTAAACAAATGGTTTACTTTAAATCAAAGTTTACTTTCTATAAAATCGTTGAATGTGAATGCTTGCAAAGTGAAATGTGTGGGATGTGTGGAATTATAAAAAGACAAAATTGGAAATGTGCAGTCTCGATATGAAGACTTGTTTGTTTAAAAGCACTGGCACTTCTTCTTCTTTTTGGCGACTGGAATTCACATACTTATCTATTATATGCCGCCCGTAGAAAAAAATTCCAAGCGCTTCGATCTTCTGCGCTTGTCCTTCAATTCGTCACACCGAGTTTTGGTAGTATTTTAAAAGCCTGGTTCTTCCAACGGAGTTTGGGTCGCCCTCACTACTTCAAAATTATAGTTGTCAACGTTCACACAGTGTTCCAAACGAGTAGATTCTTTGTTCGTTGAAACCAACAACTTTGTTTTGTCCTCGTTTACCACCAGACCCTTATTTAACTTTAATTGAAAACGAAAAATAGATAACCAATACTATGTTTTCCAAGAAAAATCACGAAAGCTGAAGCAAAGACTACTGTATCCAATAAGTTAAACTAATTTTCAATTTAAATTTTGTATAAAGAATTTGGAAAAATCACCTATTCACTTTTTTTTCACTTGGTAGATATGCCAAATTTCACATTACAAATGTTATTAGTGTTATTAGTCTGCTGCGCTTCGGTTTGTACGACGCAAAATGTGCTAGGGCAAAAGAGTTAAATTTTGAATATTTATTTAAATATAATAAAATATAATATTCTTATTTTTGTATTTTCAGAATGTTGAAGAAGATTTCAGTACATGGTTCTCGTCGGAAAGAAATGTTTACAAGTGGCACAAACAGTTCAAAATAAGCCAAGAACTAGTAGATGACAAGGAAGCTTTCCGGACGATCATCAACTTTTGCCAATGAAAAGCAAGTTCAATAAATCCCAGATTTGGTGCTCCAAAATCATCGAGTAATAATTAAGAACCTCGCTGATTAGAACGGCTTTTCACATTAATCAGTCAACTCCGGTTTAAGATATTTTTTAGGCCTCTGGCACGACCAAAAAAACTCATCTCTTTCGAAAACAACCATTGCGCTAAAGTCTGTCAAGGGAACATTTCCGACCAGCACGTTATGAAACGCATTACGCATATGGAAAATAAGACGTGAGCCTATGCTTAGTATTATGAGGAGACATCGAACCAAATGAATGCCGTGCCAAAGGTGAAGCAATTTCGAAAATACAGCGACAAAGCCGGTCAAAAATTAAAATTTTGATGACAGGTATCTCACACTGCATTGGTTTTCGATAAAAATCCAACTAATATCAATTCACAACCAACTTATATCGTGTGGCATCTGGTTATCTCCAAAGTTCAAAACATCTCTCCGAGGACACCATTTTAAGTCGATTGAATAGACTGGACGTCAGTCGCAGCGAGCACTGAAGACCACACTGAAAGGTAACTATTTTGAGCATTTCAAAGATTGACATTTATTCGGACGAACAAACAAAGATATTTTGAAACAAAAAACTGGTCTTAGTTTTTAGCTAAAGTAGAATGTATGATAAATTTTTATCAAAGTGCCAGCGACAGCAAATAGTGAAAATATAGGCAACATCAATTTCGGGCGAAAGCAAAAAATGTGTACCTATACACATTTATGGCATATATATGTAGGGTTATCTATTTTTCGGTCTTAAAAGTAAAGTTAAATAAAACACACATAAAGCTATGATTTTGATGAAACTTTTAATTCATTATAATGTTTGGACTTACCATTACGTACGAAATATAATGCCATTTAAATGACCACCTCTGAATTGGTTGCAGCAATGGATCCTCTTGAGGTAGTTTTTGAGAAAATACGTTCCAATGATACCTCCAGACTCATAAAGCGCACCAAATAGCCACTTTTTGCAAGTGCAATAACATTTCCACAATCACTTCTGGGTTCTGCAAGCCTCTTACGCGGCAGTTCAGCTCATTGCATTAGCCACCGAGTGAGAAATGAGCTTCATCGCTGAGGAAAAATTTTGTTCGTTTGAAAACCCACGTTTGAATCTACACTTTTGTAGTAAGTTTTAATTATTTCTACATGTCCTTCGGTTCGGTTATTAAACGATCCATATTCGCAAATAATGAACCTTTCACTATATAAATATCACTTCAGATGATAGGTATTTAACAGCTGACAGCCTTGCCAGACCGGCATCTTTGAAACCATTAAATTAATTTCAATAAATCAGGCTGGATTATTTTCGATTTCAGTTTGCTTGCTAAACAATGTTCTCGAAATTTACTATTTATTTATTTTTATTTTTTTTTTTACCACTTTCAGAAGTATATAAATCAAGCGAAAATGATACGAAATAACTGAAAGATTAGTCCAGTATTTTAAATATTAATAACTAACCATAAACTAAATTTTATAGTAAGATATTATGTGCGCGACTAAGTTGCCGCTGTTTGCCAATAGATGGCCAGCTGTAAGTGATAGTCTATTCTGCAATAGCCTAAATGTCATGAGCCAAGCTTAGGCATATGGTAAATATACCGCCACGACACAATAGTGATTTTCTTTTGACCATATATTCTTTTGGTTTTGTGAATATGTATGATTTTGTACGAAAAAAATCGTTATATGCGGAAAGTATTGATTTTCTTCTTTCAATCGAAGAAAACGTCGCTTGATGCTCATCGAGAGCTTCAAAACGTTTACGGAGATGCCGTTTTAAGTGAAACAATTCATTCAGATTGGTTCCGTCGCTTTAAAAATGATGATTATGATGTTGACGACCGTTCGCGTGAAGGAAGACGAAAACACTTCTAAGACACCGAATTGACGGCATTGATTGATGGAAATCCATGTCAAACGCATCAAGAGCTCACTTCAGTATTAGAAGTTATCCGCCAAACTATTCCCAAGCGATTGCATGCGTTGGGAATGATTTAAAAACAAGAAGCTTAGGTTCCTTATATGTTAAACCAAGGGATGTTGAGCGTCGTTTTTTTGCCTATGAACAACAGCTTCAGCGGTATAAAAGCACGGAGTTTCTTTATCGTATTATGACGGGTGATGAAAAATGGATTCATTGCAGCAATTCAAAGAAAAGAAAGTCATGGAGGCTGCCCGGTCATGCTTCTACGTCATCACCTCGGCCGAATATTCAAGCTGCAAAGGTTATGCTCTGTATTTGGTGGGACCAGGTCGGTGTTTTTTTATTATGAGCTGTTGAAACCAAGCGAAACCATCCCTGGGGATCGGTGTCGACTTCGATTAATGCGATTGAGCCAAGCTCTTTGCGAAAAATGGCCACAATACGCGGAGAGGCGCGAAAAAGTGATTTTCAGCATAGCAACGCTCGGTCTCACGTGACCAAGCCCAGTAAAACCTACCTGGAAACGCTGAAATTGGAAAACTTACCCCCTCCGCTATATTCTCCAGATATTGTGACGTTCGATTATCACTTGTTCCGTTCGATGGCACACGGTCTGGCTGACAAGTAGTTCCACTCATATGACCACATCAAGAAATGACTAGAATAGAATGGATAGACTTAAAAGATGAACAATTTTACCGTGACGGAATTCGAGCTTTACCAGAAAGATGGGAAAATATAGTAGCTAGCGATGGACAATACTTTCAGTGAATCATTTGCAGACATGTTTTCATAATAAAATTGCATTTTTATAAAAAAAAAAAAAACGAGCGAGAACATATGTGCGCATCTAATAGTATAGAATCCTTGGCAGAATATTAAAAAAGAAAATGTATGAGCTATGACTTTTGTCCCTTGTATTGGTATTAATTCTAGACAAAATTTGAAACAAATTAAGTAACCATGCGCCTTCTGGTAGCTCACATACAATAGTCCGATTTGACACATGCACTCCTAACTTCATTTATTGCAAGCAGTTGTATTGATTTCAATGAAATTTGACCCACATTATATGTTTAATGAGCTGTATTCCGAGAATTATAAGAGAGCGTGTTAACATACCTTTTCCAGTACCTCTTCTACAAATTGACCGATTTATCGAAATTTTATTTGCCCCTGTAATCCGTAATGCATAAACTGAAGTGTCTTAAACTTTTGTCAATTGTATTGCTTTGTAATGCTTACCGAAATTTGAAATTATAGATCGGATAACTAAACCCTCTTTGATAACTTCCATACAAATTACCTTAGTTGTACACTCTCATATATACCCAAATTCGTATCTTTAACTCTTTCAAAATTGCTCCAAAATGCAGTGCAATTTTGCGGGGATAAGATATATAGTGCTTCCAATGATAATGAACTTAATTGCTACGCTCTTTAGAGTACCACATCCACAAATTGACCGATTTTGCAAAACTCAGTGGTGCCTATACAATTTCTAAGCAAAGGACTTCACAATGTCATAAATTTGTTTATTTTTATTTATTTTTTTGGCTTGAACTTTAAAGCCTTCCGGCCAATTATAAGTAAATTACAAACTGCAACAATTCTTCTATTAGAATCAACAACAAAATGTATATATAAAATTTATAAAAATATTAAGAGATTTTAAAGAAAAAAAAAAAAAGAAAGAAATGAAAAAAAAACCAATTTAGTAGTTAATCGGTATATAATCTGGAAATATAAAATAATCGATATGTGATAACGACTGCTCACCTTTTAACGGAAAACATCATTTTACTGGAAAGTATGAAAGTGTTGCAGAATTAGCTTTTTGTATGAATCAGGGCATAATTTAAAACATTTTAAATGTCTTGGTGGTAGATTATAAATCCATGCTACTCTTACTACAAATGCACGACCCATGAGTGTGCTTATTTCAGGAATAAAAAGCTGCTTATTACGATTGGAATTTTAAAAATTAAACGAATTAAAAATAAACTGAAAACTACGCAGTCGAACACCTTTATAAAATAACAATAAAGTCCTCAAATCGATATAATTTTTGAAACTACAGCCCGAGAAAGGATTAACATACGGTACTGTAGGAACACGACGCCTCATAATAATACAAATAACTCATAACTCTCATATTTTCCTCATATTTTGTTTATTAGTGCCACTGTATAGCTCTAAACAATACAGAATACTAAGCAAGATATAAGCATGAACCAATTTCTCCTTAACCGATCTAGGCAACACTAAATCAGTGTTATAAAAACTTCGAAGTGAATAATTTAAACGCCGGACTACATTATCCACTTGATAGTTAAAGCTTAGTTTGTTATGCTTTAATTCATTGGATTTTTACACAAGAAAGTAGAGATTTCTTATGCGCTTTCATTCACAATTCAAATTTGGCACCGATGTAAAAGAACTTCGAATGAAATTAATTATATGTAACTCAGTTCAACTGACTAAAATCTTTGTATTTGCAGGGTGTCCGTCGGGATCGTATACTACTTTGTTTTGCCGCCCTTTTGGTGAACATTCATATTTGGCTGTCGTAAAGTAGAGATGTGGCAAATTTATTTTATTTATTTATGAAAAAATATTCCATAAACCAACGTGTTTTAATCGTTAAAACATTTTATCAAAATCAATCATCGGTTACTGTGATGATGAGAAAGTTACGTGCCAGTAATAGGCACTATTTATCGTGTAGTGAATGATTTTGAAGAAAGAGGGTCTGTAGCTGATAGCATCAATCATGGACCACAACGTACTACAAGATCGGCTGAAAACATTACTGCTGCTCAAGAAAGTATTCAAAACAATCCATCAAGCTCAATTCGACGCCGTGCTCAGGAGCTTGATCTTCAAAGAACAACTTTGGCGACAATTTTGCACAAGGATTTGCATTTGTTTCCATTTAAGATTCAGTTGACACAAGAGCTTCTTCCACAAGACCATTTACGCTGTTGCACATATGCCAGTAGGATGTTACAGCTCGCCGATGACAACCCCGATTTTCATGAAAAAATCATAATGAGTGACGAGGCACATTTTCATTTGAATGGATATGTAAATAAACAGAATAGTAGGTTCTGGGCAATGAAAAACACTCAAATTATTCATCAGTCACCTTTGCATCCATTAAAAGTGACAGTCTGGTGTGCAATGTGGTCAGGAGGAATCATTGGACCTTACTTCTTTGAAAGTGAAAACGGCATAACGGGCAGTGATGTCGTGATATGATTGAAACTTTTTAACGCCACAACTGCATGCTTTGGGCTTGATTAGCATGTGGTATCAACAAGACGGTGCCACGTCGCATACAGCCAGGATTACAATTGAATTACTACGAGACCTCTTTCCACGACAAGTTATTTTAAGAAATGGTGATGTTGATTGGCCTCCGGACTTCCTCTGGACTTCTTTTTGTGGGGATATCTGAAAAGCAAGGTTTATGCAAACAAACCAGAAGCGCTTGAGCAACTCAAACAAAATATTCGTGATGAAATTAATGAAATACTGCGTAAAATGTGTGAGATTGTAATGAAAAATATGCTAAAAAGGATTCGCATTTGTGAGGCTAACAGAGGCGGACATTTATCTGATATTGTATTCCATACATAATTGCCGACATTAAATAAAGCATTTATCAATATAAGATCGATTCTCTTTCATTTAATCAAAAATTATAAATAAACAAAGTGGTATACCTTCCCGACGGACAGCCTGTACTATACAAGTAATGGCTAAAAAAAGAAGGAAAAAATAATAATTTTAGCGATAATCATTCCCCGTTCAGAATGAAAAATAAATATGCACAGCAAATTATCTGGCGGCGATATTAAAGACAAAAACAAGCTCAAGCGGGTAGTTTTAGAAGAGGAATATCATTGTAAGTGTATCATTTGTAAGTGTTTTGAGATGAAGAAAAACTGTTTAATGTGTTTCGAAGTTTGTTAAACTGCCTGGCTACTCTTATTTGAAAAGATCTGCTCATATAATATTTTATGTTATGAATAATCCATTCTTTAGTGCTAATTGATAGAGTAAAATTAAATTATTTTGCAAGAAACAGCGGTGATTGATTTTTAAAAGAATTGAAAAACAAAAGCAATGGACGAATAACTACAAAAAAAAAGAACAACCTAAAAATTGTATCACAAACGGAGACACGTGTACAATTCGACGAAGACAGAACAGATACCGTATAGCACGATTGAAGGACAACAGGATTTTCATTATATTGCTTTTAGCTGTACCGGTAGATATTTCGATACAATAGTTTATATGCGACATTATTAAACCAAGCACTAATATTCGTTTAACATGATGTGGAATTATTAAATCGGAATTCACGCGCAAAACTACTCTATCAGTATGCAGTATGAGAGTTTATCATCAATTATAACGCCCAAACATTCAATATTGCGCACAAATTCAAGAGCTACCACATTGTAAAACGAATTTATTTCACATGGACGGGAAGCAAACAACATTGCTATTGTCTTAGACATATTCACTTTAAGTTTATTCGAGGACATCCACAAGGATGTGGTAACTTCCATTGAAAATTCCATTGAAATTTGTACAAAATCAAAATTTTGGAAGAAGAACAAGGTGGCTGATGAATGATGTTACTTAAAAGTGTGGAAAGGGTTATTCATTATAAAACTACGTTGAAGGAAAAATCTCTTTCAAATTTGTATGATTTCAACAAGATGAGTGATTTTATTATGACCGAATTTCTGCGAACATTATTACTACATGTATGTTGATTTCAAGAAATTCCATAATTCGTTCGCCCTTAAAGTCTGCTAAAATCTCCAATCAATGATTAATAATAACGTCACATCACACAGTTAATGACAGTGAACGACATATAAACGCCACATACCGGGGTATCCATTTTCCGGTTTTAAAAGTAAAGTTAAATGAAACACACATAAAATTATGATTTCAATGAAACTTTCATTTCATTATAATGCTTGGGCCTTGTCATTATGTACGAAATACAACATCGTTTAAATGGCCGTCTCTGAATTGGTTGGTGCAGTGGATCCTTTTGAGGTAGTTTTCAACAACCTTTTCGGACATTTCGAGCGGTATCCCGACGATGACTTGACCAATGTTGGTTACCAAATGCCTCAACGTTTGGGAATTATTCAAGTAAACACGGTCTCTGAGGTAGCCCAAAAAAAAAAAAAAATCTAACGGCCTCCAATCGCATGATCTTGGTTGCCAGTTGACGTCGCCAAAACGTGAAATAACACTTTCTGGAAACTTCTCTTCTTCTGGCCCATTGGCCCATTAACCAAGTTTACGCGTTGTGCGGTCGTACCAGCTGCCATTGACCAATTGATTTTATATCGCAGAAAGTAGAGAATTTGTAAGGATAAATTGGGCGAGTTTTTGCATTTTGCGATTTATCCTGTAATACCGAGTAAAAGAGATGTCACACCAATTTGAAGATATGCATATGATCGTACTGATAAACCAACTAAGAACAAAAAATATCCATTATAATGGATATGCTAAGCGATTAATTCTTGCATATGTTATCAATATATTTCTTCCAATGATTCCATCTTTATGCAAAGTATCTACAATTCGTTGATGTCTCCAGTTTCTCCACAATTTTCTTTCATTACCAACAACCAACAGCAAGTTGAAAGAATGTCTAATAATATTTCATGCTGTTGGTAACAAATTACTAACAACAAGAACAACACCAAACAATTTAATGATTTTTATCTTCTCATGTAACACGGAGAGGAAAAGGAGCAAACTTACGAACACCTTAGATATTTTGTTCAGATAGAAGGACATATATATATGTATATATACATATACTCGTATATATATTTGTTCAGGCAAAGCAAATAAACGAACTTTGATGTTATCATAGAATGTTAAAAATAAAAACTAAATGTGCTGAAATAAGAACAAAAAAGTAAGAGAAACTCTCCGAATACTGAACAAATTAAGGATAAGAAAAAAAAGAGAGGCGGTGGCAGTGAACTAAGTTAAGACGATAACTTGCATTACATTAAAAAACTTTTTCAATTAAAATTCTACCTTGACAGGTTAAACTAAATGGGTATATAATATTGTGGATCCCTGAGGGAGGGAGAGGGATAGGACAAGGACGCGCAAACAAGGAACAGGAAATCGTTATGTGGTAATGAAACACGGTCATAGTCTACCAATATGCATGAGTTTGTTTAACCAAAAATATATAGCTACACTACTTAAAAATGTGGTTTACTTAACATTAAATGAGGACAAAAAAAAAAAACTTTCCACAAATTTGACTGAACTAGAAGTTTTAGAAAAGACAAAGATAGTGAAACTCAGCGGAAATCCAGACAAACCACAAAATAAATATAATTGAAGAGGCGTCGAATCAAAAGGAAACGACATGCCTACAACAAAATGAAGACATAACATTAACAGATGCAGAAGGAAAACAAAAAATTGGAATAGATGAAATTTAATGAATAAACACAGCCTCGAAAGTGCCTCTTAAACATGTGATTCAGCCGTATCCGTTATATCACGCAGACAGTCAGGCGCACAATTTATGAAAAAACGCCCTATATTGTGGATCTGTCAACAATACCTAAATGCCTGTGTGATAGATAACGAATTGTCATTTTACGACAAAAATTATATATACGAAACTAACTTAAAAAACGAGTATGAAACCCGTCTAGTTTGCAGTTTTTATTTCTCATATGATAAGATTCCGTTGATTAAATTAGTGCTAATTATATTCTTCGAAAATAAGGAACTCGAGAGTGTAAGAAAATTTATTGTGGCCAGTTTTAAATTTCTTTAATCTGAATAATATATATTAGGTGCGCAACTAAGTTCCCCCAATAGATGGCGCCAGCTGAAAGTGCTAGTCGATTCTCATAACCTAAACGTCAAGAGCCTATCTTAGGCATATGGTAAACATACCGCCTCGATACAACAGCGAGACGGTGATTTTGATGTTGATGGCCGTTCGCTTGAAGGAAGACGAAAAACCTTCGAGACAATGAATTGACGGCATTGCTTTATGGGAATCTGTATCAAACCCGCCACCTCATTTCCAAGCGATTGCATGTGTTGGGAATGATTCAAAAGCAAGGAACTTGGGTTCCTTATGAGTTGAATTCAAGGGACGTTGAGCGTCGTTTTTTGGTATCTTGGACCTAAACATATTCGGAAAACTTAATGTAAACTATTTTTAATGCACCATGTCTCTAAAACTGTAACTGTGGAACTGGTGTTCCACGGTAACAAATATTTCATTTCTCTGCGTTATCGTTAGCGAAAGAGGTTTAAAACTGGAAAAATATTGTATAGGGTGGTGCATAAGTAACGTTAAGATTTGATCAGTGAATACACTTCTTGTTTAAGTCTTTTTTTCATCTCTTTATAGAATTAACTAAATAATACTTGGAAAATTTATGATAGAAAGGCTCCGCACAGAACAAAGAACCAAAGTTGTTCAATTTTACTTTAAAAGTCAGCATTCGATTATTCAGAACATATCGAAATTTCTTTCATGTTCGAAATGCTCCTAGCGCTCCAATAATTAACCGATTGGTTCAGCGTGTGTGCATTTCGAAATGAAGTGACCATTGCTCGAGTGCAAGCAAGTATTGAGAAAAACCCCGAAACTTCCACCAGGCGACGTTCTGAGCAGTTAAAGATGTGTAGGCGGTCTTTGCAAAGAATTTTACATATGTTACATCTTTCCCCATATAAAATGCAATTGGTTCACTAGTTAAAACCAAATGATGTGCAAGAACGCATTCAATACAGTCGCCGTTAACGTTACTTATGCGCCACACTTTATATAAAAAAAACATTAAACCTAAAGACAGTGGCGACATAAAATTCTTTCTTTAAAGTTTTTATAAATCCAATTTTAACAAAGCAAATTCTTGACCTGATCGTTAATTCAATTATGAATATTTGCACGAGAGTAATCGTTTGAGGTGCAAAACGTCTTTTAAGTTGCTCCAGATTATATATTCAATAATTAATTCCTGTTAATTCCTTTTTTTGTATTTCAACTAACAAGAATTTCAGCATATTTTTGTATTTTTTGTGATTTCTATTTTCATTTTGATATTAAAACATGACTTAAATGACAATTTCCATTTAAATAAATCATTAACGACCACTATGGAAATTCAGATTGTTTCTTTGTGGCGTTTGGGGAAAAAAGTTTTCCTATAACCGCTTGAAATTTCGTTAAGCTTAAGCATATTTTTTCATTTAACTTTTCATGTTTTTATCTCATTTTCAAAACGAAATTTCACCCAATTGTCCAAAATATTTTTCATCAAGTTCATAAAATATGTATTTTTTTCAAGGAATTTAAATTATATCTTTGACTACCTGCTGCATCTACAGGGTGGACTTTGTGCCATGTCTTTTGATACGCCGTGAATAAACTGTGAACAATGTCGTAAACTTGGTCTTAAATCTTTCATCCAGAGGCAATGAATTGCTGGCGAAGGGGTGGTGGTGGGATGAGGTACAAGAGCCAACTGCGTGTTAACAAACTGACAAAAGAAATGGTTATTACAGTAAACAACTTCAAACTATAAAATGGAAGGAGAACTAACTTTGCGTTGGTTGTTTTTCCCTGTTCTTACATCCTGCACTTTTAACAAGTTCTAGAAGATATTTGCCTTTTTTAGTCTTTGCTTTTGACTTGACTTTAGCACAAAAGGCGTGCTTTTTTTTTGTTTAAATTATACTTTATAAGAATCGCATAATAATAGTGATAAAGGTTGGCGTACATGTAAATAAGGAAATGGACATACGGTAACCTCGAAGTAAATAACGTGTTATTTTAACTTACCGTAATAATAATAATAACTAATGTTCTCTTTATTACCACCTGGAGCGGTGAAAGGAAGAAAGTGCGCTATGCTGTTGGTAAAATGGTAGGTAAATAAAGAGCTGGGCAGTGACCACAGTATAGAAGGATTTTTCTTGTTCGTAGTTGTAAGAAAGAAAGAATAGATTTAGGTGAGCCTTCAAGAAAATTATCTTCTCTGAAGAAAGAGATGTATTTAAACACTATACTTATAAAAATATTATATTTTTATAAAAAAAAAGCGAGAGGAAAATTTTACTGATAATATACAGGATTACTCAGGGTTATTGCTTTTAAAATCGCCGGTCTGGCAAGACTGTCAGCTGTTGAATACCTGTTATCTGAAGCGCTATTTATTAAGTGAACGGTGGATCGTTTAACAATCGACGAACTCGTAGAAATAATTAAAACTTACTACAAAAGTGACGATTCAAACGTAAGCTTTAAATCGGGTTCTCAACTCAGGGTTATTGATTTTAAAATCGCCGGTCTGGCAAGACTGTCAGCTATTGAATACCTGTCATCTGAAGCGCTATTTATTAAGTGATCGGTGGATCATTTAACAACCGAAGAACTCGTAAAAATAAAACTTACTACAAATGTGGTTATTCAAACGTGAGCTTTCAATCGAACAAAATTTTCTTTAACGATGAAGCTCATTTCTTACTGTGTGTTTAGGTGAACTAGCAAAATTGTCGCAAATGGGAAGCGGGGAACTTGGAAAAATGATTGTGGAAAAGCCATTGCTTCCGGAAAAAAGTTCTGTTTGGTGCGCATTATGATCTGGAGGTGTCATTGGGTCTTATATTTTTCCGAAAATGACAGCGAAGGAACCTCAAACCAATCCAGAGGCGGTCATTTAAATGGCATTGTATTACTTACATAGTGGCAAGGTCCAAGCATTATAATGAAACAAAAGTTTTATCGAAATCGTAGCTTTATGTGTATTTTATTTAACCTTTCTTGAAAACGAAAAATACATAAAGTTTTCTTAAATTAAATATTAAATAAACTTTTCTGTAAGAAAATAACGTCCCCTCTAAGAAATAGCCTAATAAATTAACTTTTAGATGAAGAGATGCAATACATTTGTTAAAGAGATGTCCCAAAAATTTTGATTTCATCGCTTGGTTTAATTTGTTTAAATAAATGTTATTGTATAAAATGTCTTTACAAGAAAATCAATCATTTTTACTAATCACCCTTGATCTAATTTTTTCTGTAGAAAACAATTTCATTATTAAAACCCACCTTAGATAAACTGTTTTGTGCGTAACTAAGTTCCCGCTGTTTGCCAATAGACGGCGCTAGCTGTAGGTGCTGTAGGTGCTCTGTCATAACCTAAACGCCATGAGCCAAGCTTAGGTAGATGGTAAACATATCGCCTCGACACAATAGTGAGTTTCTTTTGACGTCATACGTGAATATGTATAATTTTGTGCCAAATAATCATTATATACGAGATGAGCTGAAGCTCATCGAGGGCTCCAGAACGTTTATAGAACGTTTTAAGTGAAGCAACGTATCGAAAATGTTTTTTTTCGCTTTAAAAACGGTGATTTTGATGTTGACGACCGTTCGTGTGAAGAAAGACAAAAAATCTTCGAAGCCACTGAATTGACGACATTGCTTGATGGGGATCCGTGTCAAACACAGGTAAAGCTTACTTCGGTATTAGGAGTTACCCGCAAAACCGTTTCTAAGCGATTGCATGCGTTGGGAATGATACAAAAGCAAGGAACTTAAGTTCTTTATGAGTTGAAGCCAAGGGACAGTGATCGTCGTTATTTCGCCTGTGAATAACCGCTTCGGCAACAAAAAATGAAGGGTTTTCTTTATCGTATTGTAACGGATAATGAAAAATGGAGTCATTTACAGCAATCCAAAGAAAAGAAAGTCATGAGGGCTGCCCGGTCATGCTTCTACGTCGTCACCACGGCCGAATATTCACGCTGCAAAGGTTATGCTCTGTATTTGGTGGGACCAAGTCGGTGCTATTTGTTACGAGCTGTTGAAACCAAGCGAAACCATCACTGGGGATCGATATCGACTTCAATTAATACGATTGAGCCGAACGTTGTGCGAGAAAAGCCCACAATACACGCAAAGGCATAAAAAGTGATTCTTCAACATGACAACGCTCGGCCTTACGTGGCAAAGCTCGCTAAAACCTACCTGGAAACACTAAATGGGAAGTCTTACCTCATCCACCATATTCTCTAGATAATGCGCTCTCCGACTATTACTTGGTGCGCTCGATAGCACACGGTCTGGCTGCTGGTCAGCTCCACTCATATGACGACGTCAAGAAATGGCTAGGTTAGTATGTATATACCCTCAAAAGGTAAACGGTTTTACCGTGACGAAATTCAAAGCTTGAATGAAATTCAAAGCAGTAAGATGGGTAAAAGTAGTAGCTAGCTCTGGGCAATACTTATAATGAATCCTCTGTAAACCTGTTTTCATAATAAAGTTAAATTTAAAAAAAAAGCGAGAACTTAGTAGCGCACCTAATATAATATTAAGAAAATCGATTTTGATTCAAGAAATTATTATTAAATACTACTTATATAATTATATTTATTAAATATTTTCTTTAAAACAGGTAATAAAGCAATTTCAATTTGGACTCTCTAAATGTTATTTACTTTACAGTAACCAGAAGAGAATATCCGAAGCAGCTCAGTACTTCCTACCCTCGGATAGATATTCCCTAACAATGCCATCTGGTGATACCTAAAAAGAGGACGATAATGTGGGTAACGTAAATGGCGATGCGTCTTACATTAGAAGGTAACATCTGTGATGATCTTTGGCAACCTCAGTACTAGTACCGAAGATGGAGATACGATAAGCCCCTTGTCTTAAATGAAATTTGTTTGAAAAACATGGAAAAAAAATAAGAAACAAAACCATCTAATTGTGTCCGGCACTCGCAAATATTTTGAAAGTCATGATTTTAGAATTTTTTTACAGAGAAATCCTATTGATGGTTGTCGTTCACATGTATAAAGATGAGACTACCTCAATAAAAGATATGTTATGTCATTAGATGCGCAGCCATTGTGAACATAAAAAGTGTTAATTTGCATATTGATTTGTAATGGGTAAGAAACTTAGACACTTGTCTGGTAAGTTTGACCTATAAGTTGTTTGTCCTTAAATATTAAAAAGTACTTCGCATTAGGGAGAAGTACATTTTGGTCTAGCTTGAATGTGCACACTCTCCCTGGGAGATAAAGATACACTTTAAGAGTAAGTAGAAGAAGCATACGATTGTTATCCTGGTCACAGCTCTAGAGTTATTCGGCAAGATGTTAATACCAAAACGAGAAGAGAAATTGTTCTTAATCTAACAGCCGAAAAATTCAGTGAGTATGGAGGCACCTCCCATAACATATTCACACGATTTTCTTTTAAATATGGCAATAAGTCGAATTAGTTTCTCCCCATAAAAATGTTCACAAGATGGCTTGGCTACCTTCCGATTGTGAGACGATCTAAATAAAATTGTTAACAAGATATCACATAGATGGAAGACTTGCTTCTATGATGCTAATATAGAATGGGCAGAGTGAAATACGTACGCAAACCAATGGCAAAGTAAACTAGACGAGGGAGAGGACTTCTCACATTCAGTGAGCTTACATGCTTTATATTTTTAGACTTTCTCAAGGGGATCTACAATTCCAAACATCACAGTTTGCCAAGCATTTATTTGGCTTTTTGATTACTCGAATACTCGAAGTGTTCGTTAGACAACACACCGTGGTAATTTCCGCTCATGAAAAGTTAGATGGCCCGTCATCATACTAACGATAGTCTCGTGTGCTAATCGTCACGTTACTCTCTTAATAATCCTGATGCACCGTAGCAATATATTGTATATTCGAAGCCAATTACCGCAAAAAACCCGCAAAACTTTTACCAAAAAGTAAAAGTAACGGAGCAGAGTTTAAGGACGACTATAAAAATTTGGTCACAAAAAATACCGCAATTCTATAAATTGTTGATGTCTAATAACAGCACAAATGAATAAATCATGCCAACTACTGGCGGTGGTGGTAGATTGCCCAGCACCGATTCATATTTCACAGATTAAAAACGATAAAGCTAAGTTTGGCGATGAGCTCACAGTGAAAATGTATTAGCTCTTAAACACGTTTTGGCTCGGTGGATGTATGACTGATGTTTGGAAGCTAAGCCTTTTAACCATCACTTTCAGTATTTTAACTAGCATAGTATATGAAACGTTATAGCTTATTCTCTCCGACTTCATTAGACTTTATTATTATGACTTTTGGCCTGTCTGGGTCGACAGCAGGAAATCCTATAATATACCCCAAAAAAGCAGATCGATACATGACACTGATAAAATTGTCTATTCTAGTTGCCATGTAAGTACGTAAAGTTGGTATTTTGTGTTAACTGATAAAGAGCAACTGCGTTTTCTCCAATTTCCGTGAGTGCAAAAATTTCTGGAAGAATTAATATATGACTTACCTCGTAAACTTAAATTCTATATTTCCCCAAAAATTGTATTAATCAAATTTATTAAATTGATTATACATTTGAATCGAACACTAAAATGCCTAACATTAGACATATTCCAATGGGGGAAAATAAGGCATACTGTTCAGGACAGGTCAATCTACACTCGGCGTTGTAGTTTGAATGGTGAAAGTCGTTATTAGCAGAAAGATGTACTTTGAAAGACATGCTTTGTCGGTTTCATTAAGTCTTGACGATGTGATATTTTTCTTTCCGCTTGCAGCAACAGCACAATAAACACTTAAATTTATAAAGTTTTACAACTTTGATTGCGTTTCCTTTCGCAATAGACATATACCCGTATACATATTTATATGTATCGCTATATATTCTTTCCTAAAGCTAAGATTCCATGGTCTACTAGGCTCATATATTCAAAATTCCTTTACAATCTTTCCTTTTTATGTGCATGTTTCGGCGGTAATTGTATGGTCCATATAACGAGCTACATTCATGCGACCGTCTCCTTACAGCAAGGCCTTAACACCTCGATTTAACATACACTCCGCTTCCGAAGCTTATTGGATAATTTTTTACTCGGCTGCTATAGGAAACTTTGCTATAAATGAATTTTTTCACTTTGACTTTGGGCTTGGTGAATTGATAGTTAACCCGAAGAAGGTATATGTTTTCGTAAGCACTTCTTCAAAACGCTATAGATTCTAAACAAGCGCCCCTTATAGCGACCTTGTTGAAAACGCTGCGACTCCTAGCCAGAAGTCAGAATCTCACAGAATTTTGATTGTGTTATGAAAATAAATACCAGGATCTCAGAACATAAGTAAGGTATAGGTATATGTTTTCGTAAACGGGTTTTTAACACGCTTTAAATTCTAAAGAAACGCCACAGATAATTAATTAGCTTGTTTGAAAACGTTGAGACCCCTAGCCCGAAGCAGCAATCTCGTCGAATTGTGACTGTGTTGCAAAAATAAGTACCAGGGGGTTCAGAACCAAGGGAATCTATATGTTTTCGTAAGCGCTTCTTCAAAACGCTATAGATTCTTAAGAAGCTCTCCATATAACGAGCTAGTTGAAAACGCTGCGACTCCTAGCTAGAAGCAAAAATCTCACAGAATTGCGTTTGTGTTATGGATATAAATACCAGGAGCTCAGAACATAAAGTTTTAGTAAGAGTTTTTTTTTTAAATGGTTTGAATTCTAAACAAACACCCCATATAATAAGCTTGTTAAAGACTCTGTGACTCCTAGTCAAAAGTAGCAATTTAACCAGACTGTTACACTGCGGGAAATCGCATAGTAGGTCGAAGAAAAACAGATAGAACCATGATACCTGTTCATCGACTATAAAGCTGCAGTCTGACACAGTAAATTTTTAATGAAGTCATGACCAAGTTTAGCATTCCTGAGCAGCTGATATGTTTTTGTTAGAAAATCTGTTAAGTTGTGCGAATGAAACAAAATTAAGTTGTGCTCAAGAACAAAATCGATAATGAACGCGATGGGTCAAGCGGAAGAAATCGACCACAGCTGCATTAAAAGAACCATACTTTTGAAACAGTGACAAAACTTGGAATGACGAATTTGAGAAGGAGTGCAGATAACCGCTACGCATAAAATTCTTTTCTCCGTTCTGTTTGTAAGAGATACATTTGTCTATTGTAATCACCATGTAAGTATGTAAAGTTGTAACTGCTTTTTCTCCATTTCTCGAGAGTTTAGAAATTTTCAGAAAAAATTCTATATTTCATCCAAAAATCGTATGAACCCAATTTATCGAATTGATGATATATTTGATTTGAAAACTAACAAACGTAACATTAAATATATTCTAATGGGCAAGGATACGACATACTTTATTGAATAATTTTTTATTTGGCTGCAATAGAAAAACTTTGCTACAACAAATAACAATGGCAGTAATGCCGTTTTGAAGCTGTAAATAAAAAGAGCGAACATCAAGTAAGCAAAAATCTGTCTGTATGTATTCTTTAAAATGTTAAGACTTCGATTATAATGGGGAATGTTCCTAATTAAAGATCCTATAATAAAGCAAAAAAAAAAAAAATCACGAAATGGCCAATTAAAACAATTGATAAAGTTATATGTAAAGTGAATAGCTTAAAAAAGTTGGATTTCATTAAACAATTTTTATTAATTTTCATTTCAATTTTTTTTATTTTTAGTAGTACGTGCTTTCCTATAGCCTTAAGTGAAGTGTCGATAAATTAATTAATTATGATTGTAATAACAATAGACTATACTTCATTACATTTTTAAAATTTTCACGAATTTCTATCTTTAATTACAGCAAATATTTTCCCCCTCAACATACTGTTTTTTGAAGTATTCTATTTTTAGATTGAATCCTGACGGCAATGTTTGAAAAGTCTGTTCTAGATAATTAATGTTCAATTGTTACGAGGGTAAAGAAAGATTTCAGAACAGAAAATGGATCATTATATTCCCACCATGCTATGCCAGAGTAGAAAAACTTGAAAATCCAATTAGCTTCATTTAATCAAGAGCGAAATTAAATAGCGTTCGAGCAGTTACAGTCAGGCAGTTATTTAATATGAGTGAGGAGAAACATCCCCAAAAATCCCTTCTCCAACTACCCCCGAAAACGTTATATTATAGTTCAATGGAAAATTTTGATATTTACAAATTCCTTCGTGTGTGAAATTAAATTAAACAACATTGATCAAATACAAAATTGTATGGCCACAATCAAACTAAACCTTGAATTTATTTATCCATACGAGTACAATAATAGACAATTAAATACAAACTCATTAAATTCACAATAATTAATTTAATGATGCCACACAAAGCTTCAAATCCCATGAGACTCCAGTAAGCAAAGCTCAGCAGCATTTTCAATTTTAAATCGTTTTGTTGGCCATGGCCAAAAACAAGAACGATAAAAGCGGTCAAAACAACAGCATGGAAGGACTTAAAATATTAACGCAAACAACAGCAGTGAAAAGTATTTTGCGTTGGGGTCGCAACAAAACGCGATTGCCATTTAACTTTTGCTCGGAGCGATTAATCTTTGGATGACAGTAAGCAGACTCCCAAATGGCCTTGAATTATCTTGCAAAACAGCAATACAGGATAGGGTGAGAGTAGCAGCAGGACGAGAAAAATAAATGGTTTTTATAGAGTGCTCTGCAAAAGGACCAGCAGCTAGAAAAATTTATGTGAGAAATTTAAAACACATTTTGAGGATGTTCCAATTCTTAAAGGAATCTCAAATACTTTAACAATTGGGCGAATAACAGAGCTACAAATGTAATCCTGCCAAATACCACAAACCAACATTGGAAAAACGCTAATTCGTAAAGAAAATTATAGCTAATATTGGAAAGAAATCAACCGATATGGAGGAAAAGTTGATAAACGAAAACCTTAAGCTGTGGACAAATTTAAATAATGCATGTAAACTTAAATAAAAACTAAACTTGAGCTCTATTAAAAAAATGTGGTCCCTCTTCTAAAATGCGATAATTGTTAAGCGGAAACAGCAATCCCCGTAAACTGTTAATTAATTATTAATAGTATTTTTTCATAAGCGATGACTTAAAACCACCTAACATCTTACCATCGAACAGGTTACTAAATAATCTCAGGGGAAAAGAAAACAAAACATGGGAAAATAAGGAAGACGCACTTTTATATAGACAGAAGCATTGTGAATCATCTTATACATGGAAATACCAGCAGAGCAGGATCGCAGGAGGAGGCATATTTTCTTGCGGGCTCTTACGCAGAAGGTTACAAATTCTGAAAAATTCACACAATAAAAAGCTGCTTGAAATCGCCATCAATCTTAATCCCGAGCAGTACTCTCGTAGAATTATGTCTGCATTACAAAAATGAATGGCATGAGCGCAGAACTGAGGAGAAGGCACATGTTTTCGTAAGCAATACGCTTCAATACGCTTAAATTCAACTCAAACACCCTAGATAAAAGGCTTCTATGCCACGAAATTGTGGCGTTATGAAGAAAACACCAGGAGCTCAGGACATAGGGAAAGATATACATTGTCGTATTTGATATTTTTTTTCAGAACTCTTTAAATTCCAAACGAAGGCAATTCTCAGAGAATAGCGACTATGTTATACAAATAAACAGCAGAATCTCATAAACTGGAGAAAGTGAATGTTCTAATAAGCGTATGCTTCTTTTCAAAACGCTTTAAATTGTTAACAAATGCTTCAGATAATAAATTTCTTGAAAACGGTGTGACTCCTAGCCAGAAGGCGTAAACAGAAATCTAACCGATTTGTGACTGTATTACGAAAATAAGCACCAGGAGCTCAGAACTGAAAAGTAAGTATATGTTTCCCTAGGCGCCTTTTCAATATCATATAAATTTTGAACAAATAATTAAGATAAAAACCTTGTTGAAATCGCTGTGACTTCCGGCCCGAAGCAGCAACCTAATCGAATTGTGACTATGTTATAAAACAAAAAACACCAGGAGCCCATAACTGAGAAGTAGGTATATAATTTCGTAAGCGTTTTTCCAACACGCTTTGAATTCTAAACAAATGCCTCAGATGAGCTTGTTGGAAACGCTGTAACT